>JAVKPL010015453.1:0-127031 GCA_032173675.1 Gastrolobium villosum | reverse complement strand
ATAGAACATCAATATAAAAACAAGTCAATTGACTCAATTTTAAGTAGATCCAATCCAATATACCAGAAAGGGAACAGAAATACTAATAACCACATTTAACTAGAAGCATGGTGATGCACATAAATTTAATAACCAAGGGTTGGGAGAATGGGAAAGCAATTAACAAATTATAATGATAAGATTGCTATCACTTCATGTAAAATTACTGGCCACAAAATTGAATAAGCTACCTGACATGGATATATTATCATTTGAAGGTAATGAAGCAGCTTAAAATTCCCAAAATAATTGAAAACAAAAAGGAAGACAATTTTTCTATTTATTGAATAAGCTGTGTTATATGATGTCGCATGAGTACAAGATAGTGGTTATATTAATACACCAAAATGATATTTGTCGAAGACTCACTTTTTTATAAGCTCAATCTACTAGGCAGAGGCCCATTAATGATTTTACCTCTGTAACACATCCATTTAAGCAAAGCTCTTTGGCTTAAAGCATGGACAATGCATAGACCTGCTCTCCACCGTAATTATGAAGAATGAGGTAGTAAGGATTGAAATTGGTCATAAAGACTCTACAACCATGTCAAGGACTGAATTGCCTAAAAGCTTACGGCATTAGGTAGAGGCCCATGATTCATGAATGATTTTCTCTCTAACAATACTACCATGTTCAATGTCAGAGTGACTCAAGGAAAGATACTAAAGAAAACTACATAAAAACATTATATAATACTGAAATCATCACAAACCAAGTATATAACTCTAAAAAAGAAAATACAGATTATACTAGGACTGATAGCAAAAGTGAAAAAATGAGATATAAGTAAACCTACATTATTTCTTCCCAAAGCTGCATAGTGCTGTAAGCCATTGCAGGAACCATCCTAAAAGTAAATTAGAGCAGAATCACTAACAAATATATTTCAAAAACACGAAATACGACATATGGTGATTGAAGCAGTTTTGAAACCTGAAAAATCCACAATGCATTCACAAAAGATTACATGTTATCTTCTAGATAGTAAAATTTTATCGGAGATCTTAAACCAAAATTACTCTGTCTCGAAGTTCAATAGGAGAGCTTGGAGTCAATTTGGTTAATCCCAAAAGAATTCTGCAAAAACAGCTTTTTTTCCCCACTGCTTTTAAGGCTTCCAATGAAGAATTTACCTGATGGATTGGGAGATGCGAGATAACAGAATTTGGTGATGAGCTTCTTAAGGCCTCTGATAGATTAAAACAAGCAGCAAGGCACTGGAAAGGATCCTCAGCCGTTAACCACCAACGATTTCCATTAGAAGGGTTATCAGCAGAGTCAAATATATCATGGATATGATTCTCCACAAATCCTAGGCGTCCATCATAAGACAGCTTTTCAATACCACCACCATACAAATTTGCTAAATGTATCTTCAGCCACCGTAGTCCAGACTTTCCCAATGGTCGCCCTTCAGCAAATTCAAGTAATCCTCGACATAGATCAGAACCTAAATGATTCAAATGAGGATGCATAGGATATGCTCTGCCACGAAAGTCAAGATTGTGCGGATAATAAAAGCATTCCTCATCTTTCATTTTTCGTGCCACCTGTTTCAGAGTTATTTTCTTGAAATTAGTGCTTATCTAGTGAAACATGGGATAGATCTGAACATGAATATAGAAAACTTATGTCATTCATGATCATATTGACCAAACAGAACTTTAAGAATCATTTCCAAAAAAAAAAAAAAAACTTTAAGAATCAAAACTAAGTATGCATTTGGATCCTTTCATTTGAGAATGTCACGTGAAGAGAGAAATAGAAAGCAAAAATCCTACATCGGACTCCAAAAATTTATCCTGTGCAGGATCTCTGTGTTTGTCTCCTTGGACATGACCTTATCATATGAAAAATTCACATGAGAGAATCGAAGCTCATTTAAGTACATCCTATTAAGCAAGCTGTAGGCGAGATCATAGGTAACTGATATAACTAAAATTGGAATTTTCAGTTTTTCTCGATTGTTCGAACATAGCATAAAAAAATACTTCGCATTGCGGGGGAAGATCTTACAGAAAGCTTCAATTCGGTGTCACATCTTTGAGAATGCCTCTCTAGATTAATTTTTTTTGCCTTCCTTACTCTGCATTTCCACTCCTGAATTTGTTTTGAATCCTCTACAAGCGGCTTATCCGGTATAGGAACCTACAAGTCAAAGAAGAATACATGTAGGCCAGATTAATTACATAGTAATAGATAACATTAAGAATTCATTATAGGATTGTAAAAAACAATCTGCAGAACTTTTTCAAACATGTATAGGGATTTGGCGACAAATGATTTTGGAAATTTCATATCATGATTGCTCATGACTCATTGAAGTCTCAATTACAAAGCTTGGTTGTTTAAGGACATCAAGTGATTCAAATATCACCATCAAGAGGTGAATATATGTATTAGTTTATGTAAAGCTCCCTTTTATTTAGCTTTGTAGTCTAATGATCAAAAGCAAGAGGTAAATAGAAAAAATAAGGAAAGAATACAATCATTCTTTTATGAAGACATCAAAATCTGTCCTATATATCTGGGAAACAGCCTTTTTGTCAAAATACAAGGCTAAAACTGTGTATAATTGACTCTCACCCCTACCCTCACAAACTCAAGGAGCCTTGTGCACTGGGTTTATCCCTTTTTTTGTTTATCAGCCTTTTTTAACATAGAAGAAACAACTCATTTAGAAGGACAGGAGAATATCGCAAGTAATCCATTAAATTGTTTATATATGCTTACATCTTTACAATCAACCAGTCCTGCGATGTTACCTCCTTCAGCCCAGATAGACTCCACAACTCTAAACAATTTTCTATTTATTCGCCATTTGGTACTGCCAAGAACATCCAAGGCCTGCACAAATGTTTCATTCAAAGAAGGATAGGTCAAATTTATAAACAAGATACATTAAATTCATACTAAAAAAGGAAAAGCAATAATACCAAAATAATTACACCTTTTTGTTGGGAAAATGGATTGAGTTTTCACAGAGATGAGAAAAAAAGAGACAGGAAAGGAAAAAAAATGACTTTGGTAATATTGAATTACAAACAAAGAACAAAGAAAAGAATTCTCCTTCCAAGGGTTTTCCCTTTCTACAACAGAGCCAATTTTCAGTGTCCAAATGATAACAAATCTATTAGTGCTATCCCCTTGATATTCAACCTTCTCCTCATGGTTGGAATATGGAATCTAAGTGGTTTGCATGTCCATTTCCCAAGTGGCTTCAACCATTCATGGTAAATTCAGCCCTTGATCCACCATAGCCAAGTAGCCAACATGATTTCCCACCCCTTTGCACCTCTTTTTGCCAATATTCCCATCCTCATAGCTCCTTTCTGACACCACTTCCGGCAAACTCGATTGCATTATGAACTAGACCCTCTTCATTCATGTGTTAGAAGTTTGCTGCCATTATCTTTCACCCAAGTTAGAATTGTCATCTTGGGAATTGGGTCATGGCCCAAGTCCCTTCTATGAAAATATCTTCAATACTCCCATAGCACCGAAGACTAGTACATCATTTATTGAAATTGGAAAAAATTAATACAACTGACTTTACCTATTTTACCCACCATTTTATGTTTAATACCACCCAAGTCCCATTTTTTTCTATTTCTAGTAAAGGAGTGTTGTTGAGATATACAAAACCATTAATGTAGCCTCACCCAACAGCTTTTGGGTTGAATTGGTTCTTTACATGGTATCAGAGCCTCAGTGTACCGGGTTCATTCCTCACCCCCCCCCCCCCCCACTTTCTTTCTAGTGGAATTTCTTTCTTCGTACAGGTAGATGGACCTGTGCATTATCCACCCTTCAAGCCCATTGGATATTTATCATTCTCAACTTGTTAATGAATTCTGAAAACTGTCGGTGGGAAGTCGTTTGGTCCAAATATCAGCTAATTGATGACCAAAAGAAATATATGGAGTAGTCATCAATTCGTTATCTAATTTCTCTTTGAAGTGGCGGTTGATCACAATATATTTTGTTCGGTCGTGTTGGATAAGATTGTGTACTATACAAATGGTTGATTTATTATCACAAAGTTACTTTATAGATCCTTCACATCTCATTTTGAGATCATCTAGAATGAATTTCAGCCATAACAATTCACAAATACCTTGGGTCATGGCTCAAAAGTTTCCTCTGCACTTGACATAGCAACACATTTTGCTCTTTACTCCCCAATGTCATCAGGTTTCCATAAAGAAACATACAATAGCCTGAGGTAGACCGCCGATTAGTTACTAATCTAGCATGATCGGCGTTTGCGTAAAATTCAAAGGATAGGTTTCGCCCTCTTCAAAATAATAGTCATTCGTCTGGTGTGTCCCTAAGATATTGGAGAATTCTATCCACTGTATGCGGGTGTTTTTTCCCTTGGGTCATGCATGAATTGGCTAACAATGTTAACCGCATAAGCTAGATTAGATCTAATATGAGCCAAATATATCAATTTCCCACCAATCATTGATATGGTCCTCCATCAACTGGAGGCCTCTCCTCTTTGCTTTCCAGTTTGTGATTCTACTCAATTGGAGTACCGAAAGGTTTACACCCAAATTTTCCTATTTCTTTAAGGAGATCAAGGACATACTAATAGGAATATAGTCATGTAAGTATATGTAGGTATATGTAAGTTGGGTAGTAGGGGATTATTGGAGTATGACAAGTTTGTTAGTTAGTATATTCTAGAAGAATTGCTGACGTGGCAAGGTTGTTAGAAGGAATAAAAGGTGTGGAGTGGTATGGAGAAGGAGGCAGATTGGAACTTGGGACATGGGCTGGGAAACCAGATTGGGAGAGAATCAACACCTCTCTAATGTGTTAAATTGTATCTTTCTTTCTTCCATTTTCTGTTTTCGTAATTGATAGGAAATCCTCCATTGTAGTAGCTTCAGTATTTGTTATTTTCATTACTATTGCTTGTAATTTCAGCTGATTAATATACAGAAAATCCAGTTCTTCTGGGCCATTTCTCTGGTGTTAGTTGCGTTTTACTCTGATATTTGGACGGATCCTATCAATTGGTATCAGAGCACTTCGATCCTAGGGGTGCTTTGAATAGATTTAAACGACAACATGGATGCTGGATTCGAATCCGCCGAAGGACGCTTCCGTCGAAATGAAGAAATTGCAGCAGAGACGAGTCGTAGAATTGAACAAAAATTAACACAAATCTTGCAGATCCTTCAGCAGCAGCAAGGAGGGGTGGGAAGACGAAGCCGAGACAAACACAACCCTCACGGTCGTTCTTATAAAAGGAGATCAGAATTGACGGAATCAGAAGAGAGTTTCAACGAAGATGTTCACCACATTGATTGGCCAACTCCTAAGTTGGAGCTCCATCGACGCAAGGAATTGTTGCAGAAAAATCCACCCACGTTGACGGAAACGAAGATGAAGGAAATGACTCCCATAGAGGAACGAAACACAGCATGGGCTGGGGATGAAATTGGCGTTCACAGTGGTGTGAAATGGGTTGAATCATAAAGAACAAACCAGCCCAATCGAGTGGGCTCAGGTTACACGGGCAGTAAACCACGTGACCCACTTAAATCAGATAAACAGAAATGACGCATATGTCCCTACTAATGCTGTGGAGAACAACACACGTGGAAACGCTTCAGGAATTGTCAGTTTGGGGGAAAATGTTGGCCTTACATGAAACCTAACAAGTTCAACCAGCAATAATCAAAAGATGGCTGAGAGTGGGGTGTCAGGAAGCGGCAATCCAGAAGGGCGAAGGCTCTCTCATTGCTACAAGGTTGCGCAGCTTCAAATTTTGTTAGTGGAAGATGACGATTAGGGGGGCAACGCAGGGGTTGAGGACGTTCCAAGCGAAGTGGAAAAAGTAGGTGAAGAGCTTATGAACAAAGTCTTGGCTGTGCAGGTGCCAGCAACACAGCCTCCGGCGGTGGTATTCAATCTTCCACCATTGCCTAAACAACCAGATGCGAATCTTCAAGGGGAAGGAGGGGAGTACTTACTGCATCGCTGCAGTCATTGAACTCCACAATACACATGTAAGAGGATGAAAAACAAGCAAATTAGGTTAGAGGAGGTGTTGCACAATTTGGGCCAAGCTGGTGACCCGATGAATAAAGCCCAATTGAATATTAAAACACCTTTAACCCAATCCAATGATATTAGTGTTTTATATGGTTGGGCTTTTTAGCTTGATAGGGAATTGAAGACGGGAAACCATGTGGTTCTTTTATCTGCTTTTATAGACATGGGGTATAAGCCTCGTTTGTACATGCAAGAGCAGGGGATGCAGGTAAGTATTATATATATGGATAAAATGAGGTTATTTGCAGAATCAGTTTGCAGTGGATACATTAATGGAGAGCTGTCAATTTATAATATATTCATTCTTGATTCACCAGTCTATTCTGATGTAGAAGCCACGCTACTGCATGTTTTTAATTGAGATGAAAATCAACGATAAAATACTTGGCATTCTGGCTTGTGACCGCAAAGATGCGGAGGTTGATTTGGACACTGCCAGTGGAGTGTTTGATCAGTATGATTTCAGTTCAATTAGACCAGATTGCAATTTTCCAATGTTTTCTATGACTAAAGAGAAATATCCAGATTCACCATTAGAAATTATCTGTAAGTTGGCTGTTTGTACTGGGTATGGAGGAATTATTTTCAAAACACTTGCAAATGTTACTGGTACAGTTCATACTTTTATTACCATAGTTGAAGATGCATGTACCATTTATCCCAAAGAAAGGGAAAGTTGGAGAGATGCTGCCAAGATTAAAATGGGCCAAGGAGTTCACGAGGGAAGTTCTTTTGTTTCTTGCATAAATTGGCTCCTACATTTTCAATCGTGGGATCCTGGAGGAGATCATCAACATGCGTTGCAAATAAGTTGGCCCTTGCATTTCAAGCAATGGGACCCTGGCATAAGATTCTTGATGGCTAAACCTCACCTTGAGGGCAAGGTGAGTGTTTAGGGGGGGAGTATTGATAGGAATATAGTCATGTAGGTATATGTAAGTTGGGTAGTAGGGGATTATTGGAGTATGACAAGTTTGTTAGTTAGTATATTCTAGAAGAATTGCTGAGGTGGCAAGGTTGTTAGAAGGAATAAAAGGTGTGGAGTGGTGTGGAGAAGGAGGCAGATTGGAACTTGGGACTTGGGCTGGGAAACCAGATTAGGAGAGAATCAACACCTCTCTAATGTGTTGAATTGTGTCTTTCTTTCTTCCATTTTCTGTTTTCGTAACTGATAGGAAATCCTCCATTGTAGTAGCTTCAGTATTTGTTATTTTCATTACTATTGCTTGTGATTTCAGCTGATTAATATACAGAAAATTCAGTTCTTATGGGCCATTTCTTTGGTGTTAGTTGCGTTTTACTCTGATATTTGGACTGATCCTATCACATGCTTTCTCTGGCAAACAAAGGGGTACAATATTTATAGAGAGGCTAATGAGCCTAATGGGATGAAGAAGGAATAAACTAAAATCCCAAAAATAAGGAAACACTAATCTGGATAATAAAGGAGATAAATAATTATAATTATTTTTTATATTTACAACACCTTTCAAGGGGTTTCCCATTCTACAACAGATCTAATGCTCAGTTTCCAAATGATAATCAGAAACCCCACTATTCTGCCCTCTCCTCCTATTTAAGCTAACTCTCTACCTCTACAATTTTAACCACATAACTTTTCTAACCAACTAACTATTCTAACTAACTACTATCTAACCACTTCAGAAAAATAAAAATAATGATGCCTTAGGTAGGACTTTATATACAATTCAATTAACCAGTAAAAGTAGAAGACTACACATTTTGAAACTGTTAAGGAATACAAAAAAAGATTAATGAAAAGAAAATTGCAACTACTAAAAAAAACTACAGTGACTTGCAGCAAGTTCCTGATCATTTATTCGATCATGCAAACAATACATCAATTTTTTTTGCCGGATCACATCTTTTATGTAATACTAGGACACTCCTTCCTTGGCAATTAAATAGGGAAACGGAAATTTACACAAAGTACCTCAAAAACATTTTGCATTTGTTCCCCTTTGACATTCTTCATTACATCTTGTTGCTTCCTAGATCCATGAGTACGCATGATATAAGATGGTAAGAACAAGTGCCCGCCCTTGTCATGCCTAAAAAGAGCATTATCAGATATTAGGCACACAAACACACACAGACAAGCAACTAGGACATTATAAACAAAATGTGAACAATTACTTGTATTCTTTACCACTTCCATATTTTTTGCAAATTCAAGTTAGTTTCCATGTTTAAAAGAACTAGCTATAAGTTCATTTGATTAGTTGTCGTCCTTTATCTTTGATTTTGAGAGAGATTGGAACTGAGCACAATAAATCATTTTATAATGACATAAAGTCTAACCAAATGCATGCAGGAATTTCAAAATACAATACTAGAAGGATCGATTCCATTTGTCATACCCTTTCCACTTTTTAGGAGGTATTAACATTGGCATGTAAGGTATTAACATATGCTTAGCCTGCACCAAAACAAGGACATTGATCAGTAAGCAATTTAAGATATATTCACTTTATGTAGTGCATGCTAACTATTCTGTAAGGGTTAGAGGTATCTAATATTTAAATGATGCCTAATGGCATGCTTAAAAGCAAACAAGTTTGAGAATAACCGAACTTATGACCATTAGTTGTGTGGAAGTTTAATGATTTCAACAAAAACTTCATGATTTTAGCTAGTAATAGTAGGAAAAAACAAGGAACTCAGAAAAATAGATTGATAAGAAGCAAGGTGTCCAGGTCCTCGTCTACCTACATCTAAATCCTAGTTCTTTCTATTTTGTGGCGGAGGAAGTGGGGTTAAAAATAATTCTTATATACAGGAAGATCATGCATATATTGCTAGAGATAATAATGAATTTCTTTGCATTCATTCATGAAGCTATCATAAAAACCGTTAACATGTTGCTCAATAACTTCAACTGAGTCAAAAATCCAAAGTATCGTTTCAGAAAAAGAAAAGATGTCTCAACTTACACATTTTTCAAGCCCAACTAGGATTAAGGGATCACATTGTATAACGCCATAATTCTTCAAAATCTTTTGCCTACAAGCACCAAACTGTTATTCAGAATTACAATTCAAAAATGAGCATGATAAAGGCACTTTCATCAATACTTTGCATGCCTATTCTTTTGAGATATTTCCTCGTTCACAGTTTAAAACATCTACCACATAGACATGGAAATTTTGAGACCCTCTTAAATCTGGACATTTATTCTTTCATTTTCCTCAAGCACAGATTCTGCATCATACTCCATCACAATACCTTCTATGCTGAAGAGCATTAGCATCATTTTGTATGGGCGTGTGTGTAAATCATTCTACGTTTGAGTGTGTGTGTGTGTGTGTGAGAGAGAGAGAGAGAGAGAGAGAGATAAATGATAAACAAGACGCATTACACATAATTTTCAAATAATCTCCTACCACAGAAACAGCTAATCTTCTGTAATCATACGGTGTCATTTAGTTATTTGAAAATATTAATTATTCATTTAAAGCCCAACACCCCCCCCCCCCCCCCCCCCCCCCCCAACCCCCACACACAACAACAACAACAAAAAAAGGTGAAGCCTCACCCTGGATTCCTTGATAAAGCTTTAAAGCCATGACTGAAAGCCGGTCGAATATCAGGTGGAGTATCAGCAGACTGGTTAACCGGAGAGTGAATGTACGCTGTTTCAATTAATAATTCTATTAATCGACTACCCAGCTGCATAATTTCATAGAGTTAACTTATTAAATTCCAGTTTTAAAACAAAAACAAGAAGAAGAAAAAGGACAATGATTACACAAGGACATGCACACAAACCTTGACCTGGGTAGCACGGCTCCAAGGACTAATTTCTTCTTTTCTCAATACAAGCTGCACCTCTTTCATTCTTTTTCTTTTGATCAAACCATTTACATATTTCCTTTGTTTTTCGTTATCATCATTCGAACTGTCCTCGGCATCAGCCTCTATCTTCTTACTCCGGAGACTTTTATTTCTTTCAACAAACTCATGCATCCTAACCTGAAATACAATAAGATAATTACAACTTGTATTTAATATATGAAATAACTGCATCAAATGAGTTTCAGTCAAGTGACGCTGTAAAGAACCAATTCAACCCAAAAGCTTAAGCTATTGGGTGAGGCTACATTAATGGTTTTATATATCTCTAACGCACCCCCTCACACGATAGCTCATTGGGTTTGAAAGATGGATGATGTATCAAGCTCAGCCTACATGTACTAAGAAATTCCACAATATTTAATTATTTATTAATAGAATGGGTGGCAGTGAGGATCGAACCCGTGACAACGAGGCTCTGATACCATGTAAAGAACCAATTCAATCCAAAAGCTTAAGCTGTTGGGTGAGGCTATATTAATGATTTTATATAACTCTAACAGACACCTACAAAAGGGAAGGCTAAAAATACAATCAATTATTAACTCCTTAAGCATTGGAGGCAGGCAGCGGTTGCCTTCTACATGCATATATAGTTTACTATTTCCAAGTTCCAACACATTCAAGAATAAGCCTGGCACTCATGATGCAACAAACTAACCCCCTTTTCCATCTTAGAAACAACATAAAAAATCAATCCCCATCAAACCCTGACTGGCTAGGGTAGGGGTGAGGGCAATCCCTACCCTTGCATATTTGCAAAAAAGTTATTTCCTGAATTTGAACCCGTGACCTTTCAATCACAAAGCAAGAGGCTCACTCTGTTATCTTGAAAACAACGTACCAAAAGAAAATTTAAATTTGAAAAAACTGTTAAACAGAAATCATTAGAGCCCCACAGTACTATTCACTACACATTGATCAACATAAACAAGTAATGGCAACCTCATGCTACAAAGCTCCCGCTCTACACAACATGCTGGAAACGGTCTATACTAGACAGTCTTACTTTACTTTCATTTGCAAATGCTGATTACATGAAGCAAACCTATGACCTCAGTATCAATTGATAACATGAGTTTTTAACAATAAACAAGTACCTCTTGTTCCATAGCCATGCCAATCTGAACAGCAGCCTGAACAAGCTGAACACACCCTGCCTCATTCTCCATCACCAGGCCCATCATCTTATGCATCACGATAACCGCAATCTTCGCGGCCGGCAAGGAATCAATGTGGGGGGCAATGGAGGCCTGCTGCTTCTTGGACCGTGCCCGGTGCGCCTTCTGCTCGGCTTCGACGGCTTCCTTGAGCGGCTCGAACCACCCCAAGAGGAGGGCCTTAACGTGAGGCAAATTGGGAGCCAACTTCTTCTGCCGCATCTCCCTCTCGAGCTCCTTGTACTCCTCCACCATCCTCTCCCACGCCTCCGTCTCCGCCTCTATCTGCCTCCGCCTCAGCGAATTGTACTTTGCCTTCTCCATCTCCCTCAACTCCATGTCGAGCCAACCCTTCAGGAAGAGGGACGAAATCCACGGCGGTTCCTGGATGAAGATCCTGTTCTTCGGGGACGCCTCGTCGTTGTTGTTGTTGTTGACCACGGTGGAATTGAGGTCTTCGACGAAGAAATTGTCGTTGGTTGAGTCCAATAGGAGGTGGTGGTTGGGGTGGGATTGGATTGGGTTGGAGGGAATGAAGGTGAAAGAAGAAGAAAAGGAGAATAGGGAGGAGGAGGAGGTTGGAATAAAGAGAAAGTGAAGGGTTTTGTGGGGTTTTCTTTTAACTTGAAGGTGGTTGTGGTGGTGACGGTGGTGGTTGCTGGTGGCGGTGTTACCGTAGTAGGCATGAACTTGAGGAGTGGGAAATGAAGATGCCAATGTCATTGTAGATATTGGAGTATTGGTGTTGTAGTATATGGGTCTCTGTTTCTTCTGGTGAAAGAGTGAGTGGGTGGAGAGTGTGGGAATGAAAGAAACACAGAATGATTGTGCGGTGTCTTGCAGGATGTGGATGAAACCTCTCTTAAACCTTATACAGTGATGGACCCACTACTAGATTTTTTTTTTTTTTTCTTTAAGGAAACGAAATCATTGAGGCTTTAAAGTATTTTAATGGGTTATTTTTGGATAAAAAAATTTATTGATATTTAATTAGAATTTTAAAAGATTGAAAAAAAAATCATATAGTATTCGATTAAGATTTTAAAAGATTATTTTAGGATGTACATGACAACCGTTCTGTTCTTTCGCACTGTTTCTGAAAAGAAACAATTCTTTTCAATTTATGTGCCTTTGAACAGTTTCTGAGAAAAAATATATATATATATGTTTGATAACATGTTCTATTTTTATTCTGAGAATGAGAATTGCATTTGATAACATAACAAATAATATAATAAAAAATAATTCCTATTAAGCATACAAAAAATTCGGATCATCACTTTCCTTTCCATATGGTGAGGTGGTGGTGGTGGTAATGGTGGTGATGATAGTGGAGTGATGATGGTAGTGGTGGTGGTGGTGACGACAGTAGCTATGGCGATGGTGGCGGCATAGTGGTGGTGGTAGTGGTGGCGATGGTGGTGGTGGTGATGGCAGTGGCTGTGACGATAGTGGTGATGGTTGGTGGCGGTAGTGGCTGTAGCGAAGGTGGTGTTGGTTGGTGATGGTGGTGGAAGTGGTGGTGGCGATGGCGTGGTGATGGCAATGGTGGTGGTCGTGACAGCAGTGGTTGCGATGATGGTGGTGGTGGTAACGGTGATGGCGGCAGTGGCGGTGGTGGCGGCTTAGTGTTGGTGGTGGCGGTGGTGTCGGCATAGTGGTGGTGATGTCAGTGGCTGCGACAGTGGTGACAGTTAGGGATGGCAAAAATGAGCCAACCCGTCGGGTTGGCTCACAACCCGTCCTAAATGAATCGGGTTGGGTTAGCCTAAATGAGCTGCCAACTCGACTCAACCCGACCCGATACAACCCAGACCCAAACGAGCCAGCCCGCGGGTCAAACGGGTCAGCTCGCGGGTTAGGTTTTTTTTTTTAATTAAAAAAAATAATGTTTGTATTAAAAAAAAATATTGAAGACACTCAATAGTGTACTGATGATTATGTCTTTTAATTATGTCTCAGTGGGAAGACACTGAATAGTGTACTGATGATTATGTCTTTTAATTATGTATTGAAGCTTTCTGATTACGAAACTTGAGGACACAAGAAATGCATGTGATATTGTTGTGCATACTCCAAGCTTTTCTGTCAAATAAGGATGATTACTAATTAGAAGTTGAACATTGATCTGACTCATGAATTGGAAGGAGATAAAACCATATAAACATGTTGATTAGTTCTCTGTAGCTTCACTAGGTCCTTATCTTGAAACCTGATCAAGTCACGCAAGTATACCCCAAAATCTCCTCCGTATTTTGTAAGCATTGGAGGATTTTTTTTCATACCAAAAATAAAATTCACTATGCTCCGCGAGTTTAAGATATGTGAGACTCAATGAATTCATCACTTTGAGCCAACTCGCGAGCCAACCCCCCAGCCAATATTTCGAGCTAGCCAACCCGCGAGCCAACCCATTGGCATCATTTCGAGCTAACCCGCGAGCTTTTTTTGAGCCAACCCACGAGCTTTTTCCCGAGCCAACCCGCGAGCCGACCCTAACCCGGCTCGGGTCGGGCTGGGTTGGGTTTTCTGGCTCGTTTATTTTTTCGGGCCAACCCTAACCCGGTCCGTTTTTTACGGGTTGAATGCGGTTGGGCCGGGTTGGCCCGTTTTGCCAACCCTAGTGACGATGCCAGTGGCTATGGCGATGGTAGCGGCATAGTGGTGGTGATAATGGTGGCGATGGTGGCAGCATAATGGTGGTGGTAGTGGTGGCAATGGTGGTGGTAGTGGTGCGACGATGGTGGTGATGGCTGGTGGCATGGTAGTGGAGGTGGTGACGGGAGTGGTGGTGGTGATGGTTGGTGACGGTGGTGGTGGCAATGGTGTGGTGATGGTGGTGGCTGCGGTGATGGTAGTGGTGGTTGGTAACGGTGGTGGAAGTGGTGGTAGTGATGGCGTGGTGATCGTGACAGCAGTGGCTGCGATGATTGTGGTGGTGGTTGGTGACAGTGGTGGTAGTGGTAGTGGCGGTGATGGTGTCGGCGTGGTGGTGGTGATGGCAGTGGTGATGGTAGTGGCTGCGACAGTGGTGATGGTGGCATGTTGGCGGCGGTGGTGATGGCATGATGGTGTTGGTAATGGCATGGTGGTGGTGGTGATGGCAATAGGTGCAGCGATGGTAGTAGTTGTGGCGATGATATGGTGATGACATGGTGGTTGGTGGCGGTGGTGGAAGTGGTGGTAGCGATGGCGTGATGATGGCGATGGTGGTGGTGATGGCATGGTGATGGTCGTGACAGCGATGATGGTCATGGTGGTGACAGTGATGGTAGTGGTGGTAGTCATGGTGGTGGTGGTGATGATGGCGTTGGCGTCGTGGTGGTGGTGGTTGTGGTAACAACGACATTGGTGGTTCAACGACAGCGATGACGATGGTGGCGATGGTCAAGTCGGAATGATGATAATGATAGTGGTGAAGAGCGATTGAGAGAAATAAGTGTTTCTCATTTTGTGCCCGAGAACAAAAAAACAGAAATTCTTTAATTCTTTTTTCTATTCCCCAACGCAAAAAAATAAACCAGTTCACCCAGGAACAAAAAACAAACCGTTTTTACCAAACGAGACTTCTATCCATTTATGTTCTCGGGCATATAAATTAAAAGAAATTGATTCCGAAAAGATTGTCGTGCACACCCTTAGAGTCCGTCCAAATATGTTGGTATTCAATAAAGATTTTAAATAAAGGAAAAATAATAATCTTGTGATATTCAAAAATATGATGATTTTAATGGATTTTCTATTGTGTAAATTTCGTGAAACTTTTAGTGAGAAATATAAATAGGATGTCTTTCTCACAATCTCACCCTAATCCCTATGATTTATTGGGAATTTTCTATTGTAGTGTCTTCTTCTTTCTTTGGTAGGTCGACGCGCTGGAAAACAGGCTCCGCCATAAGAGTTTCATCAAAGCTCAAAAGCAGCTAATTTTTGAGAGATTTTTATCACAAAACAACTTAGAAACAACAATCCAACAAGATTTTAATTTAATCCATCTCAAAAGCACAAGATTTTTTAGCGAAATTTTAGAGTTTTTGGAAATTTTAAAAATTATTTTTCAAGCTATTGGTTGAGATTTTTATTGCAAAAAAATGTATGATTTTTGTATTAAAAATTACACAAAACAATGGAAAAACAACAGAGGAATAAAAATCCCTAGACCAAGTTTTGTTTTACATCAATGAAACAAGATCGATTTAAAGAACAATTGAAACTTTCATAATATGAACCCTAAGTTTTACAATAATACATTCATGAACGAAATTCCTTCGCTATAGGAAACGATTTTAAACAAGTTTTGTGTTAATAAATAACTAAAAACTTATTTTTCAAAAATCTCAAAGCAATTTAAGATTTCAATGTATCGATTGAAAATAATTTAAGAAATTTTCTAAACTTTCATATAATAAATCTCAAAAATTCAGATTCAAAATTTTCTTGGAATACTCAATGAAAATATGCATATGATATATCGATAGAAAATTCTCATCATGTAAGAAAAAACCCTAAGGTTTATAAGATCAACTACAAAAAATTTCAAATGAATTTTACTGATTGACAAAATTATATTAAGTTTTACATTTTTTATTAATATCATTGCATTCTTTGTTATTTTTTATTTACTCTTGTAATTTTGAATGTTTGTTAAAAATTCATATAGTTTTTAAAAATCTTATAAATTCATATTATCCTTTCAAAATCGATAAATTCTATTAAAATCAAATCTTATGAAATTATGATTGTAAAAAAAGTCTTTTAATTTTTTTTTAAAATCCCTTGAATTCTAGATAATCTTTTAAAATGTATAAGATTTTTATCTCAAAAAAGTCTTTTAAAATCCTAATCCAATACACCCCTTAAGTTCATTATTAATCCACTCCTAATTATGTTTTATATATATATATATATATATATATATATATATATATATATATATATATATATATATATTGTGGGGGGGGGGGGGGGGAGTATCAAATGTTACTTTACATAATTTTGTCAAATGTTCACCGAAACAATATCATTTTAATGTTGAAAAATTAAAAGGTTAGAATGATAAAAACTATTATAACTCTTGTCAAAACAATAGTGTCTTATTATGAATATTTATGTGTGTTTATTCTTCCTCTACTGGGTAATTATATACATAAATGAGGACTCTAGGTCCATTACAAATTAGCTGTCAATCAGCTATGAATAAGGAAATGAAATAAATTGTTACTATTTCTATTTAATACAAATCTCCTATGATTATGTCAATCAACTGCAAATAAGAAAATTAATCTATTTATTACAAATCTTGTATGATTATGTAATTGTATAATCAATGATTAAAATTCCGAAAATTGTACAACTCACCAAATATTATCTCATTTCAACACTCCCCCCTAAGTTGGTGCATAAATATCAATCATGCCCGACTTGCTAATTTCTTCTTCAAATATCTTTCCTGATACAGCCTTTGTCAATATGTCGGCCAACTGATCTTCAGATTTGATGTAGGGAAATTGAGTAATTTTTTGATCTAGCTTTTCCTTGATAAAGTGCCTATCCACTTCTACATGCTTGGTTCTATCATGTTGAACTGGATTATGAGCAATTTCAATAGCAGCTTTATTATCACAATGTAACTCCATAGGCTGATTGTAGCAGATTCCTAAGTCTTGTAGGATGCTCTTAATCCACAACAATTCACACACTCCATGTGCCATTCCTCTAGACTCTGCTCCTGCACTCGATCTAGCCACAACTTTGTGCTTCTTACTCTTCCAAGTAACTAGATTGCCTTCGACAAAAGTAAAATATCCCGAAGTTGACTATCTAGTAGTTTTATCTCCAGCCCAATCTGAATCTGTGTAGCCTTTAATTCCGAGACTATTATTTTTTGAGTAAAGCAGACCTTTCCCTGGACACCCTTTTAAATACCTTAATATTCGATACACAGTATGAAAGTAAACTGGCCTTTGAAGGCCGATGCATGTAAGGTGTAAAAACAAATTTTTACTGCGGAACATACATGCACACATAGGTCCATGCTTTAAGACAACATGATGTTACCTTGTTTTTGGCCTGATCAGTCAGGGAGATCAGATGTCAGGTTTGAAGGGTTCAAACCCTCTAATGGTGATCCACACCACCGTTCGTCAATGATGCAAGAACCCTTTCTTGAAAGCCACCAGATGAACACCACAGTGAGGCTTGCTATGCGCACAAGTGGTGAAGGTGGAGGCTAGGTATTCTGTTTGGAAAGGTGTAGTGAGCTACCTACAGAATGGTGTATAGATGGAGGAGAGTTGGCTAGGTTTTCACAAAACCCTAAGGTGAGGAACAAGTCATGCGCACACTTGGAGAGGAGGAGGGATTTAAATCATTCAAAATGAAAACAACATTTCAAAAACATTTGAAATTTGCGCATGGATTAGGGAGGATAAGGTGGAGCTGTTGCAAAACAAACTTTGCCAACAACCTCCAATCTTATCCACATGAAATTAAGTTCAAAATAATTTAAACTTAAATTCATAAACTATCATATAGTATATACTTTTCATGCGCATAATTTAGCCCTAGAAAGGGTCCAAATATATTGAGTAGTTGCATTCAAAATTTGAATCAACTCACCCACTGATTCCCTCAACCACCAAATCTGAATGGAGGTTTGTTTTAAGTGATAAGATGACATTCTTATCACTTAAACTTGTGCACCAAACAGCCAAGGAAGTGCTTCCAAAGATGCTTCTTGATCCAAGGAATATGCTCCAATAAGATCCTGTCTTATCCTTTTGTTATGAAACAACTTTTCAAAACCAATTCAAATTCGAATTCAAACACTTGAATTCAAACGTTCAAACATTCAAATTCAAAATTCAAAATTTCAAATTTCAAATTCAAAATTCGAATTTCAAAATTCAAATTCAAATTTCAAAATTCAAATTTCAAATTCAAAATTCGAATTATGAAATTCAAATTCTAAATTCAAATTTCAAAATTCAAATTCAAAATTCAAAATTCAAATATTTGATTATTAATTTAACTAATTAAATTAATTAGTAATGGCTTGGACTATCCAAGCCCATTACTAAACTCCATGCACCACCCACGCATTTAGGTGGGCTTCCAAACAGCTTCTTGAGCTAACAACCATTATTAGGCCCAATACCTTTAAAGCTAGTCCATCATGACTACAAGGTGTTAGTGTGTGACCCATTAGGTCCAACTTAGCTTCTGACATAACTGGGCTTGGGCCCAACAAGCCCACAACCCAATTAATGACAACACAGAGCACTAGCAATGCTTTGTTGCCCCAGAACTAGTCAGATTAATGACTTGATCAACCTATTGCACATATTTGGTTGCCGTATGTATTTCCCTTCGTCTCGGTTATCTTCCCATTAACCTAGGGTAAGGAAATGTATCAACCCCTGAGGTTTAGGGTAAGCTTTATTCGAAATAGGGAATCTTCAATTTACTGACTCTAAAGGCAGATCATCTCATGATCTCTTTTACTATGCATAGATTCTCGAGTCCCTGTAAATGTCATCCCGATTTCTCCGGTTTACAGATAACCTAACCTCTCACAGAGATTTGACGAATTCCTTCAGCTTATTACCCTAGCCCTGTGCCCTTTAAGGACACACCCAACAGTATACCTATGAGTCTCCATGTTTCAGGCAGACGAGGCATACAATCAAAACATGCCTTCAAGAACACAGTCTAGGTAATAACTTCTGGTCTAAGGAAAGACATACCCAAACATAAAGAGATTACTCTAATGACACTATCTGTGAGATTTCCTCATAGAGTCTCTTTTTGGGTCTGTTCAGTGCGAGCTATACTCTTATAGGTCCACCCACGACTTTAGCTAAGATATCTCCATATCTGCAGCTCATGAGGTCTTTACCTTGTATCCATATACAAGTAGATAAGTCGTACTAGTCATTACTCGAGATCACTGATCCCCAAACTCAGTGTCTCTAGACTAGGAACATATAATTAGGAATAGACATGCAATATCCTTGAATCCTCATGATCGTGATCTCATCACAGATACTCAAGAGATACCTGTTCTATTCCAAGGGGTTTATCCAGTTCGTTCATATAATATTAACAGTAATATCGAGACACAATATGAAACTGAATAAATAGTGCTTTCATTTATTTGCGACAAACAAAGTTCTACATCTAGTGTCCTTTATTTAATTAAAAGATTGTCTCTAGGACACCCATATACTAACAAGCTCCCACTTGGCCTAGAGCTAATCAGACCTAAGTCGTATACCTAAAGCCACATAATCACTATCATGTTTTCTCTGAGAAACAGCCGTTGTCAGAGAATCGGCCAGGTTTTTAACTGTGGGAATATAATCCATTTTTACATCCATCCTATCATTGATTACTCTAATCAAATGATATCTGCGGAGCACGTGTTTAGATCTTTGATGAGACCTAGGTTCCTTTGACTGTGCAATGGCTCCTGTGTTGTCGCAAAGCAACTGTATGGGCTCATCCACGCTTGGAACCACCCTTAGTTCATTTACGAACTTCTTGATCCACACTGCCTCCTTAGCTGCTTCTGAAGCAGCTATGTATTCAGCCTCTATCGTTGAATCTGCTGTTGTCTCCTGCTTGGAACTTTTCCAAGACACTACCCCACCATTTAAGGTGAATACGAATCCTGACTGTGACTTGCAGTCATCTTTGTCACTCTGAAAGCTGGCATCAGTGAACCCTTTCACTGTTAACTCATTAACCCACCATAGACCAGAAACGCATCCTTAGTTCTTCTTAAGTATTTAAGGATGGTTTTGACTGCCGTCCAGTGACCCTCTCCAGGGTCTGACTGGTATCTGCTCGTAATGCTTAAAGCATATGAGACATCTGGTCTCGTACATATCATGGCATACATGATGGATCCAATAGCCGAAGCGTATGGAATTCCACTCATGCGATCCTTCTCAGGCTGTGACTTAGGACACATAGCCCTTGATAGGTGTACCCCATGACTGACAGGAAGAAAACCCCTTTTCGACCCTTCCATGCTAAACCTCTTTAGCATCTTGTCAACGTACGTGGATTGAGATAAACCCAGCAGCCTCTTGGATCTATCTCTATAGATCTTTATACCAAGTATAAAGGCTGCCTCTCCCAAATTCTTCATGGTAAAGTTTTCTGAAAGCCACTCTTTCGTTATTTTTTAATGTGGGGATGTCATTTCCTATTAGCAATATGTCATCTACATAGAGCACTAGGAAGACGACATTACTCCCAGTAACCTTTCTGTAAACACAAGGTTCATCCTCGTTCTTGATAAAACCGTTACTCTTAACGACTTCATCAAAACGTATATTCCAACTCCTTGATGCTTGCTTTAGCCCATATATTGACCTTTATAGTTTGCATACCATATGCTCCTGATCTTTGTTTTCAAAGCCTTCAGGTTGTGTCATGTACACTTCCTCCTTCAAGAACCCATTCAAGAAGGCGGTCTTGACATCCATTTGCCAAATTTCATAGTCGTGGTATGCTGCTATTGCAAGCATGATCCTAATAGATTTGATCATGGCAACTGGTGAGAAAGTTTCATCATTGTCAACTCCTTGTCTTTGACGATACCCTTTCGCCACCAACCTAGCTTTGTAGGTCTGAACGTTGCCATCTGCATCAGTCTTTCTTTTAAAGACCCATTTATTACCGATAGGAACTATTCCTTGCGGTTTAGGAACCAAGGTCCATACCTTGTTCTGATACATCGAATCAATTTCAGATTCCATGGCTTCAAGCCATCTAGAGGAGTCAACATCTTTGACCGCCTCCTCGTAGTTACTTGGTTCATCATCCTCGACAATTTGCTGATTCTCAATCAAAAACGCATACCTCTTAGGTGGATGGATGACCTTCGTATACCTACGGAGTTGTGTGTTTACTTCTCCATTGGAGAACGTCGCCTGCGGAGCAGACTCGGGTTCCTCAATCTGTTCTTATGGATCCTGTACTTCTTTAAGATCAATCTTACTCCCACTGCCTCCTTGAGAGATCCAATCCTTCTCAAGGAACTCAGCATTCCTGGAGTAAAACTAGTATCCTTTAGAACCTTGGGATACCCACATTTAGTACTCTCAGCACTAAGCTTGTCTGATGCCAACGCTTTGACATAAGCTGGCGATCCCCATACCCTGAGTTAACTCAGGTTGGGTCTCTTACCACTCCATATCTCATATGGTGTGGTCTGAACAGATTTAGACGGTACCCTATTTAGAAGGTATGCCGCTGTGTCTAAGGCATATCCCCAAAACGATTTTGGAAGTTGAGTCTCACTCATCATAGACCTAACCATGTCTAACAAGGTCCTGTTTCTCCTTTCGGAGACACCGTTTTGGTGTGGTGTGTAAGGAGCGGTAAATTGTGAGAGAATTCCATTTTCTCTTAGATAACCCTGAAACTCGTGGCTCAAATATTCACCACCACGATCTGATCGTAATGTCTTAATCATCTTGCCACGTTGTTTCTCCACTTCATTCCTAAACTCTTTGAACTTTTCAAACGCTTCAGATTTATATCTCATTAGGTATATATACCCAAATCTTGATTTGTCATCTGTAAAGGTAATGAAATAAGAATATCCACCTCTAGCCTCAATAGACATTGGGCCACATACATCAGTATGAATGAGTTCTAATAACTCACTAGCCCTATGACTCTCAAGCCCTTTGGGCTTTTGTTGAATCATTTTCCCAGCTAGACAAGATTCACACTGTCCATAGGATTCCAAATCCATGGAGTCCAGGTATCCATCTCTATGCATCCTAGACAATCTTGTTTCATTTATGTGCCATAGTCTACAGTGCCAAAGATAAGATTGATTATCCGTCCTAGGTCGTTTCACATCTATATTGAGCACTTCATTTCCCATTTCCAACACATACAATCCATTTATTAAAGAAGCAGTACCGTAAACCATATCATTCAAAATGATAGAAAAAGTACCATCCCTAATACTGAAAGTATAACCATCTTGTTCTAAACAAGAAATTGAAATAATGTTTCTAGAAATATGCGGAACATAAAGACAATTATTCAAATGCAATAAAAGGCTCGTAGGCAAAATAAGGTCAACATCTCCAACTGAATGAGCAGCAACTCTTGCTCCATTACCAACGCGGAGATCCACCTCGTTTCTATCCAATCTCCTTGGGCTCCTAAGTACCTGCAACATATTGCAGATATGAGAACCGCATCCGGTATCCAATACCCATGAGGATGGATTAGCATAAGAATAATTTATCTCAATCATGAAAATACCTGAGGCAGAAGCATCACCATGCTTCTTGTCCTTCACATTGTTCAGGTAGTCTGGACAATTCCTCTTCCAGCGGCCTTTCTTGCCACAATGGAAGCACTCAGCATCACCCTTGTCCTTAGGTGCCTTCTTACCCTTCTTCTTCTTGGATTTTCCTTTGGGCTTAAGGGGGTCACCTTTTGCAGGCTCCTTACCCTTTCCCTTGGCCTTGCTAGGCCCACCAATCAAAAGAGCCTGTGTCCTATCCTTCTTGATAGACACTTCAGCTGTTGTTAACATGCTTAACAACTCAGGCAAGCTCACTTGCATCCCATGCATATTGTAATTCATGATGAATTGACTGAAGGAAGGTGGAAGTGAGGTGAGGACTAAGTCATTACTTAGCTCGGCATCCATGATGAAGCCTAGGTTTCCTAGCTTCTCAATCAGCCCGATCATCTTGAGAACATGGCTGCCAACAGACATGCTCTCAGTCATCCTACAAGAGAACAGTTCTCTTGAGGCCTCATACCTCTCATGCCTGCCTTTAATATCATACAACTCCTTGAGATGTACGATAATAGAGGGAGCATCCATATGCTCATGCTGCTTTTGCAGTTCAGGCGACATGGATGCCAACATGATGCATACTGCCATCACATTGTCATCCAAGTGCTGTTGATGGGTTACGAAATCAAATTCCGCAAACCCTTCTTCCCCTTCCCGTGGAGCTACGGGTATTACAGCATCTAAAACGTAGGCAATCTTTTCGGCCCTTAGAACTATTCTTAGGTTCCGATACCAGTCCATAAAATTTGAACCGGTCAGTTTATTCGTATCGAGTATTGAACGCAGTGACAGTGGATTAGTCATACTATAAGCTGAAAAGGATGTAAAGATAGTTTTAGTTAATATACGGTTATGTAGTTAAAAGCAAATTATTAAAGACTTGAAATAATTTGCCCCTCCCACTATTTTATCTAAGTCAATGACCCTTCCTTTTGACTTAGGGTTAATCTACTTTAGATTTTACCTTAGTGGGATTAAGAGTGCGATTATTTATTTTAACCTCCGTCTGAGACCGCAAGATTAATTTAAATAAAGGGTTGATCTTTATCAACAATATCTCATACCCTCTCTTAACATTAGGTTGACAACTCTTTGTCACTTAGTGGTGCATCTCATGCAACCAACCTAGCACCATTACCCTAAGCACATAAGCCCGGCTGTGCCTGCAACTTATGTCTTAGTTAAGCATTAAACCCGCACCCTAAGTGTCTTACACTTCAAACACTACTCTAGCCCAACGAAATAGTGGGTCCCAACTGAGTTGTGGAGCACCACTATGTAGAACAGTTTTGAGTAGCATTGGTGGTGGGAGGTAATCATATGCTTAATTATTTTTTTCCTTTTAAGGGTTCCTTTTATCTTGGGGTTAATTAGGTCCCATCAAACGCATATTGTAAGTTATCATGCTAGTCGTTACCTATGTCAAACATCTATCGGTATACACTAGTCGCTATTGGACAAACATAATAACCATACAAAACGCGGTTTGCCCAATTTATGCATACTAGACGTTCTAATCATACATGCATATAAACAGTTTATATTGAGATAGCCATGGTGCTCGCGCTTTTGTCCCTTTTGCTTCTTTAAGCAACGGCCGCTTGTCGTCTATACGCCACTAGCCTCTTTCTCTAATTACAAATAATTAAAGAAACTCCATAACATTTTGGAGGGACAAAATTACAAAATTTAAATTACAAATACACTTGTAAATTAAAATGCGCGATTACACATTAATTTAAAATTCAAAAAAAAAATTCAAATCCGGGCACCATGACCATCCCCTTCCTGTTTGTACCTGAAAAGTTCAAAACTTGCAAACACAAACATTATATTATCACATAACATTTTCACATGTATTTTGACAGTTAACATTTAAACATCAAAATAACATCAAGATTCATAATCTTAAATTTCTCATTGGCCGAATTTAAAAACAATTTCAATTCAAATTTTGTTAATTCTTTCTTAAAGAAAACAAAATTAAACCATGCATGTAGCCATAAACCCCTACATGGCCGAATCATATAGGTGACTATATGATAAATTTTGTCACAAAATTTCATGCATATAAACATGACATAATTCATGGAGAAAAATAAGAAATCATTCAAGGTACTCTTAGTACCCTCCATGGCCGAATCTACCCTTTCAAAAAGGGTGTTCCTTTTAAAACTTTCATAAAGAAAAAGAAACTAAACCATGATGCATAATGTTTTATGAACACAGAATCAAATTTACATGTTCATAAAAACAAAAACTTTAACACTTTAAAGGATTTGTGATTCAAAATCCATATGCAGAATTTAAACTTTAACCCTTTAAAGATTTTTGACCGTGAAAAACTCTTTTCACAAACAAGGTACCATCACCCGTCGATGGTAAAGCAACCGGGCTCTGATACCACTTGAAAGTAAACTGGCCTTTGAAGGCCGATGCATGTAAGGTGTAAAAACAAATTTTTACTGCGGAACATACATGCACACATAGGTCCATGCTTTAAGACAACATGATGTTACCTTGTTTTTGGCCAGATCAGTCAGGGAGATCAGATGTCAGGTTTGAAGGGTTCAAACCCTCTAATGGTGATCCACACCACCGTTCGTCAATGATGCAAGAACCCTTTCTTGAAAGCCACCAGATGAACACCACAGTGAGGCTTGCTATGCGCACAAGTGGTGAAGGTGGAGGCTAGGTATTCTGTTTGGAAAGGTGTAGTGAGTTACCCTACAGAATGGTGCATAGATGGAGGAGAGTTGGCTAGGTTTTCACAAAACCCTAAGGTTAGGAACAAGTCATGCGCACACTTGGAGAGGAGGAGGGATTTAAATCATTCAAAATGAAAACAACATTTCAAAAACATTTGAAATTTGCGCATGGATTAGGGAGGATAAGGTGGAGCTGTTGCAAAACAAACTTTGCCAACAACCTCCAATCTTATCCACATGAAATTAAGTTCAAAATAATTTAAACTTAAATTCATAAACTATCATATAGTATATACTTTTCATGCGCATAATTCAGCCCTAGAAAGGGTCCAAATATATTGAGTAGTTGCATTCAAAATTTGAATCAACTCACCCACTGATTCCCTCAACCACCAAATCTGAATGAAGCTTTGTTTTAAGTGATAAGATGACATTCTTATCACTTAAACTTGCGCACCAAACAGCCAAGGAAGTGCTTCCAAAGATGCTTCTTGATCCAAGGAATATGCTCCAATAAGATCCTGTCTTATCCTTTTGTTATGAAACAACTTTTTAAAACCAATTCAAATTCGAATTCAAACACTTGAATTCAAACGTTCAAACATTCAAATTCAAAATTCAAAATTCAAATTTCAAATTCAAAATTCGAATTTCAAAATTCAAATCCAAATTCAAATTTCAAATTCAAAATTCGAATTACGAAATTCAAATTCTAAATTCAAATTTCAAATTTCAAATTTCAAATTCAAAATTCGAAATTCAAATATTTGATTATTAATTTAACTAATTAAATTAATTAGTAATGGCTTGGACTATCCAAGCCCATTACTAAACTCCATGCACCACCCACCCATTTAGGTGGGCTTCCAAACAGCTTCTTGGGCTAACAACCATTATTAGGCCCAATACCTTTAAAGCTAGTCCATCATGACTACAAGGTGTTAGTGTGTGACCCATTAGGTCCAACTTAGCTTCTGACATAACTGGGCTTGAGCCCAACAAGCCCACAACCCAATTAATGACAACACGAGCACTAGCAATGCTTTGTTGCCCCAGAACTAGTCAGATTAATGACTTGATCAACCTATTGCACATATTTGGTTGCCGTATGTATTTCCCTTCGTCTCGGTTATCTTCCCATTAACCTAGGGTAAGGAAATGTATCAACCCCTGAGGTTTAGGGTAAGCTTTATTCGAAATAGGGAATCTTCAATTTACTGACTCTAAAGGCAGATCATCTCATGATCTCTTTTACTATGCATAGATTCTCGAGTCCCTGTAAATGTCATCCCGATTTCTCCGGTTTACAGATAACCTAACCTCTCACAGAGATTTGACGAATTCCTTCAGCTTATTACCCTAGCCCTGTGCCCTTTAAGGACACGCCCAACAGTATACCTATGAGTCTCCATGTTTCAGGCAGACGAGGCATACAATCAAAACATGCCTTCAAGAACACAGTCTAGGTAATAACTTCTGGTCTAAGGAAAGACATACCCAAACATAAAGAGATTACTCTAATGACACTATCTGTGAGATTTTCTCATAGAGTCTCTTTTTGGGTCTGTTCAGTGCGAGCTATACTCTTATAGGTCCACCCACGACTTTAGCTAAGATATCTCCATATCTGCAGCTCATGAGGTCTTTACCTTGTATCCATATACAAGTAGATAAGTCGTACTAGTCATTACTCGAGATCACTGATCCCCAAACTCAGTGTCTCTAGACTAGGAACATATAATTAGGAATAGACATGCAATATCCTTGAATCCTCATGATCGTGATCTCATCACAGATACTCAAGAGATACCTGTTCTATTCCAAGGGGTTTATCCAGTTCGTTCATATAATATTAACAGTAATATCGAGACACAATATGAAACTGAATAAATAGTGCTTTCATTTATTTGCGACAAACAAAGTTCTACATCTAGTGTCCTTTATTTAATCAAAAGATTGTCTCTAGGACACCCATATACTAACACAGTAGCCATGTGATCCTTACTTGGGTTGTGCATAAATCTGCTCACAACACTAACCGCATAAGCAATGTCTGACCTAGTATGTGATAAATAAATTAGCCTCCCTACTAGCCTTTGATATCTACCAACATCAATCTGTACTTGATTAATATATAAACCAAATACATGATTCATTTCAATTGGTGTTTCTATTTGTTTACATGCTGTCATTCCTGTTTCTGCAAGTAGATATAAAATGTACTTTTTTGTGACAAAAAAATTCCCTGATTTGATCTAGCAATTTCAATTCCAAGAAAGTACTTTAATGATCCTAAATCTTTCATTTCAAACTCATTTGCTAAATGTCTTTCCAATAACTCCATTTCAAATAAATCATCACCAGTCAAAACCGTATCATCAACATACACTATTAACACTGTTACCTTTCCTCCATTATGTTTTATGAATAGGGTGTGGTCTGCATTACTTTGTTTGTATCCAAACTTCTTCATGGCTAGAGAGAACCTCCCAAACCAAGCTCTAGGTGATTGCTTGAGGCCGTATAATGCTTTTTTTAATCTACACACTTCATTCCCTTCAAGTTGGCATGTTTGGCGCCTGGTGGAATTTCCATATATACTACTTCTTCTAAGTCTTCATTTAAAAATGCATTCTTTACATCAAATTGCTTGAGTGGTCAGTCCCTGTTAGCTACTATAGAAGTCAGAATACGAATTGTGTTCAGTTTCGCTACTGATGCAAATGTATCTTGGTAATCAACTCCGTATTTTTGTGCGTATCCGTTAGCAACTAATCTGGCTTTATACCAGTCAAGGCTTCCATATGCTTTAAGCTTTATAGTAAACACCCATTTGCATCCTATTGGTTTCTTCCCGGTTGGTAAAGGAACCAGGTCCCACGTTGAGTTTTTTGTAAGGCCTTCATTTATACATTCATGGCTTCCTTCCAATTTGGATCATCCAAAGCATCCTGCACATTGTTAGGAATAAATATACTAGACAATTGATTAACAGATACAATATATGATTCTGACAACCTATGATTGGACATGTAGTTACCAATAGGGTATTTGACCTTAGAGTTTGGATCTGGTTCATAAAGATATTTTGGTACACCTTTATTTGGTCTTTGTGACACTCTAACATGCAAGATATGACCATCTATGCTAGTAATAGAAGGTCCATTTGAAGAAATAAGAGTATGATTAGTGTTTACCTCAGGTATGGATTCAGGAACATCCAAGGACAATGCCTCAGTTATAGGTGCTAGACGCGTTGCAAAATCATTCGTGGGAGGGGTAACATCTGGTTCAGGAGTGTGTTGAAGAGTTATAATTTCGTCTCCAGTAATAGGTATCTCCCCCTGAGAAGAAGTAGCAGAATATCCCCCTGAATAATATGGTTCCAATTCTCGGAAAGACACGTCCATTGTGACATGCATTTTGTGGAGAACGGGATCATAACACTTGTAACCTTTTTGTACATTAGAGTAACCCGCAAATACACATTTTTTAGCACAATGATCCAATTTGTTTCGTAGTACCTTGGGAATATGGACATACACCGTGCACCCAAAAACACGAGGCTTAAGGTTGGGAATGTGAGGAATGGATAAATAAGATTCAAGTGTCTGTTGTGGAGTTTTAAAGTGAAGGGCACTGGATGGAGTACTATTGATGAGGTAGGCAGCAGAAACAACAGCTTCACCCCAATATGTTTTAGCAAATTCATACCAAAAAGGGAGGCACGAACCACTTCTAGTAGTTGTCTATTTTGTTGTTCAGCTAGGCTGTTATGTTGGGGTGTATAAGGGCAAGAAGTTTGGTGTCAGATCCCCTGTGTCCTCAAGAAATCAATAAAGCGGCCATCTAAATATTCTATGTCGTTATCAGATTGTAGAACTTGAACCTTAGACTGATATTGGTGGGAGAGTGACCATTTTGCTACACCTGGCAAAAAATTTACCAGACTACCACGCCAACAGTAAATTTTCCCAAAATTCCACGCGGCATATTTCACTACACTGTGTAGCGAAATATGTTTGCATATAATTCGCTACACAGTGTAGCGAAATATGTCGCGTGGCATTTTGGAAAATTTATTGTTGGCATGGCAGTCTGGTAAATTTTTTTGCCAGGCGTGGCAAAATGGTCACTGTTCCAATATTGGTTTTGGACCATGTTGTAAAAATTTTTAAAGGCATCAAAGACATCACTTTTGTGTCTTAACAGTGACAACCAAGTCATCCGGGTACATTCATCAATAAAAGTCACATAATAGTAAGCTTTTGAGAAAGAAGGAACCTTTGTAGGGCCCCAAACATCGGAATGAAATATTTGAAATAGAATAGAATTTTATTAGTACTTGGAAAATAAGGATCTCTGTGACTCTTGGCCAATTCACAAGTGCTGCATTTGAAATCAGCATTATTCAAATGGGAAAATAACCGAGGAAATAACTTTTTCAAAAAACTAAAGGAAAGGTGACCTAGTCTTCGATGCCCAAGCCAAATGGTAACATGGAACTGTTCTGGACTGGTTGTTGCACATGTAGTAGCCAAAGAAGGATGACTAGGATCAGGTACCTCCAAGAAGTAAAGCTGGCTACGTCTAATACCATAACCAAGAGTAGTCCGAGTGGGGATGTCCTGAAAAACACAGTCAGAGGGAAAAAAGGTTAGTGAACAGTTAAGCTTTGAAGTTAATTGGCTTACAGAGAGTAAGTTGTATTCAAGAGAGGGTACAACCAACACAGAGTCTAGAAATAAGCTATCAGAAAGGGTTAAGGATCCTTGACCAGTAATTTTTGAGTTACCCCCATTGGCAGTAGAAATAACGGATTGAGAAGAATCACGGAGATTGAACAACTGGGAAGAATCTTTAATCATATGATCAGAAGCATCTGTGTCAATTATCCAAATATTATTCCTAGACAATGTATAAAAAGCAAGAGACTTACCCAAAATACCAGATTGAGTAAAATTGGCAGGGACAAGAGCATCTCTAGCGGAGACAAATGACGGCTTTGGCAGGTATTTTCTTTCGCGAACGTTTATTGAAATAATACGGGGTTGAAGATTCAGAGGAGGTTTTGTGATTGTTTATGGGAAAATAGAAATTCGAAATGGGTAACAGAAAAAGAAATTCGAGTCAGGCAAATTGAGCAATACGATGTGGAAGGTTTAATGAAAATAGGTTCCTGTATCAGAAATGCTTTGATACCATGTCAAAACAATGGTGCCATAATATGAATATTTTTGTGTGTTTATTCTTCCTCTACTGGGTAATTATATACATAATTATAAATGAGGACTCTAGGTCCATTACAAATTAGTTGTCAATCGGCTATGAATAAAGAAATGAAATAACCTGTTACTATTTCTATTTAATACAAATCTCCTATGATTATGTAATTGTATAATTAATGATTAAAATTCCAACAACTATACAACTCAACAAATATTATCTCATTTCAACAACTCTAAAATAAATTAAAATTATAAATATACCATAATTTTTGTCTCAAAACGACGTCATTTTGTTGAACATTAGACAAAGTTGTCTAAAGTAACTTGAACTTAACGAACTCTAGTTCTAATGATTAAACTTTAATTAATTAAATTATTATCCAATACGCATATTTGAACTAATTATTTTTCAACCAAATGATGGTAGCTCAATTAGTGCATGGAAGCTGAGAAGGTGGAGGTGAGAGCATGTGTTTAATTCTCCATAATAGCATATTTGGGAGGGGTTTAAAACCTTAATTCTAGACCCGCTCCGAATAGGTTTGCCTCTTATGAAAGATACCTTTGATTTATCCAAAAAAAAAATAAAAAATTTGTTTCAGGGAAAAAAAACTTTTAAGTGGCAAATCTTTTTATTGAGAAAATTTTTAGTGAGAAAAGTTTACTTAATGTTTAGCAGAAAACTTTTGTCACTTGGAGGTCACGATTTTAGGATTCTTGTCGTTGATTTAACATAATAATTACTGATACTTAGGATTTTTTTTCTTCCTTTTATTAGAGTTAAAAAAATATACCTCTTTCACCAAAAAAAAAATATATATATATATATACCTTCTTATCAATAGCTTTGTTATTTTATGTATAATTAACTTATTTTATATTTAAAAGGCTTCTAATTATCAAATTAGAGTTCGTAATGCTTAATTTTTATTAATTGAATTGTTAATTAAAATACACGTTATATTAGGTTATTTATATTTTAACAAAAATTAAAATTAAAATATTCTAGAGCGAACCTTTAAGTGAAAATTTATCATTCTAAATAGGAAAAAATGTTTATCATTTTAAATCACATAAAGTTATGTCATTTGAAGAGAAATATAGACACAAAATAATTTTTTTATTTAAAATTTAAATTAAAAAAATCACTTACTTTCTCTCTCATGATTTGTAATTCTTGTGTCTATCTCTCTCCTAAAATGACATCATTTAAAATGACAAATATCACACTCTTCTAAGTATAATATGAATAATTAAGGAATTGTTTTTCGTTTATTAGACCATAATACATCCGGTAAGAAATCTAAGCCGGTGGTTAAAGAGTGAATGCGTCTTATGTCGCATGAGTTGGATATGATATGACAATGGCACACCCGCGTCATATTGACCGTTGATCTGCATCCTGTTCAAAATCGGAACTTGATTCATCCTGTCTTTTGCCGAGTGATTTCTCAAATGCATCATGTCCAGTGGCTGTGGGCTGCAACCACAATATATTTACACAGTGCACCATGTTGCGTATTATATTTTCATTTATCAGGTTCATTTTATTTTTTCTTGATGATAAACAATGTTTTTACAAAGTTTTATGCACATGTATGTTCTTCCTTTGCTTTTTCTTTAAATATCCCTAATTATTTAAACAAGGTAAATAACAAAATATAAATTTATTTCCAACTAAATGTATATTATTTAGGGGTGGCAATTCTTATTAGCAGGTTGTGTTCGTATGATTGTATCATATGTAAATTTATGTCAAAATCTTCAATACGAATACGATCGCTTATTTTGTGAATTAACACGATACGAATAACTCAGAAAAAAAAATTTAATGTGAGCCAGTGTAGTGTTTGGGGTTGATATCTAACACGACATAAATTTTTTCGAGTAAATTTTTACCTACACAAATTTGAAAAAGGGTTGATTCAAATATGAATTTTTGGTGTCTTGTTCTAGAGGTGTCAAGTGTTGTCTTGAAAATTACCATCCCAAATATTATTATAAAAAGTTTTGTTATATTTTTTTTACAATTTTTTAATACTATCATTATTTAGTTAAACTTAAATATAAAAATAATATAATTGCATAAGTTTTATTATAATCTTATGGGAAGAGTGTCTGTCATTTTAAATGATATAAGGTTGTGTCATTTTAAGAGAGAATAAGAGATAGATAAAGGAAGAGAGAGTTGACAAAAAAATTAAAGGTGTGGGTCCACCTCTTTGTGAGAGTGAAAGGATATAAATTGTGTCATTTAAAAGGATAAACATTTTCCCCTAATTTTATAACTGAACTACTCGTAGGCAATTTCTCAATCACTCACAATTTAGCACCTAATTATAATTTTGTTTTATAAACTAAAACAAATATCTTGTATATTGTATGATTATTTTAAATTTAAATAAAATAAATTAAATAAAACTATTTTTTTAAATTTAAAATTACATTAATTGTTTACTTAATCTAGTTAGGGTTTAAAAAATATAGATTAAAAAATAAAAAGTCATCTTTTAAAATAGTATACTTTAATTTAATATATATATATATATATATATATATATATATATATATATATATATATATAAGGTTCACATGCTTTAATTTGAAAGTATAAAGATCTACATTTGGAGAGAGAGAAATTTGGGACATCATCCACAGCATTTGGCACAACATTTCTTGTACCAGGGTTTGCTGTGGAGGAGAAGTGGAGCGGCAACCTGGTAAACAGATGTACCTCAGACCATATGTCCAGTTGTGGACTTGATCCTGTTTTTTTCGTTTACTAGAGGTTGCCCTTCCAGTTTCATCTTCATGAATTGCCTTTACATTATACGGTGTTCCTCCAGAGCTATTGGAGGAAGAAATGGGAGGATGAATCTTTGTCATAGTGGGTGGGGTGGGGGGGAGGGGTTCTAGAGTCGTGAAGGTGTGCGTTTGAGGACCAGGAAGTCTCTTGGTCATCCCTAGGATTAGTGAATGGATGGTGATTCAATATATAGATCTTATGTATTGATGTTGGTATTGTGACACGTCATGTCAACTCGAAGTATCATTCTAATACATATTTGTTGGGTATGGCTCATACTTCAGAGAAGTTTGAATGGTGTACAACTGCATTGTGATTAAAGAAACATGCGAAGCATTCACCAAGTGGGAGAATGTTAGGTATGGCTCATACTTCACATGTTAATAAGGGCCCTTGTTGTCCGGATCAACAAAAAGGCAATTGGGGTCCCGCTCCCAGGTGAGTGACGGGACAGTCAAGAATCTGCCGGATGTGATGCATATTCTGATGCTTACCAGAAATCTGATCTCCGTTGGCAGTATGACAGATGCTGATATTAATTTCAGTAGTGACAAATATGCTTGTAAGCTGACTCGAGGAGCTTTGGTTATAGTAGAAGGAGAGCGCCATAGTAAATTATGGAAATTGCTGGGTAGCACATTATTCAATGGTGAAAGCTATGTTTCAGAACAGGCGGAGGAGCACACTGCTATGTTATGGCATAGGAGGCTGGGGTATATTAGAGGAAAAGGTCTGGATACCCTGACATCAAAAAAGATGGTGGATGGAATTCTGAGCTGCTCTATGGGATTTGGATTTTGCTAGTATTGCCTGCAAGGGAAGCAAAATCGGGTATCTTTTGAGTCCATAGGAGGAATAACTGAGAGGATTATGGATCTGATACACAACGACATATTTGGCCCCACACATGTAGCATCACATGGAAAATCAAGGTATTATGTTTCTTTTACTGATGATTTCTCAAGATATGTGTGGTTATATTTCTTGTGCAGTAAGGATTAAGTGTTCAATAAGTTTCGCGAGTTGAAGGCTTTGGTGGAAAATCAGTTTGATCAAAAAATCAAGGTTCTGACAATGAAGGGGAGTTCTGTTCAACAAAATTTGACTAGTTTTGTGCAAGCAATGAGATTGCAAGGCAGAAGACTACGCCCTACTGATGCTCACCGGCAAGTATACCGATCGCACAAGTAATAAAGTGATAAATAAAGTTTGTCTCCACAGGGATTAGGATCGAATATCAATTAATTGTGATCTTTCAGAGTGGAAGGGATTCAAAAAGATGTGTGAAAATTGGTGTTGATTGAATTTAAAAATAAATCTAAAGACAAGAACGTATTTTTAGGGGTTTTTTTCGTAAGAAATGAATAAAACTGAGATTTGATTTGTAAGAGATGAGAGAAAACATTGCAGCCAGGATGCATTCACCAAATGATCCCCGCTTTTTACTCCGGATTTATTTACTATAATCATCTATATAATCACTCAGATAAATCATCATCTAAAAAGATTTAATAGTTAACCCTCAATTCCTTGCAGGGTTAACCCTTTAGCCCCAATTGGAACCCCAATTCCTTGCAATGTTCCGCATGGATTTAAGCATTAAACGCGATATATTAAGCATCTGCAATCAGATAAACGTCTATTCCTAGCACGCATACAGATCGTTACCCTACTTCCTTTCAAGATCAAAACCCCAATATTCCTATCTAGGGTTCTAATCCTCAGACTATTATCAACTATTAGAGTGATCAATTCTAACAAAGAAAATATCAAATTCGCGCAGAGTAATGATATCGATAATTATATAAATGAAAAACCATAAATCAATCCTTCGTATCAAGGGTTCACATATGGATCGTGACCCTGACTACAATAAAAAGAATTAGCCAACCATTGACATGGTTGGAAATTCAATATCCAACAAGAACATAAAAACAATAAGAAGAAAAAGATGAAAAGGAGTTCTTGAGCGCTGTAACAGCCTCAATCCCTATAGCAGATATTGTCCGCTTTGCCCCCCTTCCGGGACTCACGGTTTTACGTTCTGGGGTTACCCCCAAAAGGCCTCCACTAGGAAAGTTTTCCACACCTATATATATGGCATGCTTTGTTCTCCTTTCCAACCGATGTGGGACATTATATCCTCCCCCACTGGGAATACAGCGTCCCCGCTGTACACACCGGTCCAGGACCAGGCTCTGATACCATTTGTAAAAGCCCCAAACCCTGTAGCAGATATTGTCCGCTTTGCCCCCCTTCCGGGACTCACGGTTTTACGTTCTGGGGTTACCCCAAAAGGCCTCCACTAGGAAAGGTTTCCACACCCATATTAACCCGGATTGTTAACACACTATCGTATTAAGCCACGCTTAATTAAAATGCGGAATAAATTTTTCTTTAATTCAATTATGACGTCATTAACTTAACCAACTTGATTACTTAATCATTTTCATAAAAATACTGCCTGTATGTAAATTGCAAGACATCTAACTGAATACCTCGTACATAAATATAATGTGAGTATCTAAAGCTACAGGACTACAACACGTAGCCTGGGTCAAAATCCTGATACTTTAATTACAACAGCGAATTAAAAGACAAGAGTCAAGCCATGTGGCATGGACAAACCCCATGCTCACCAAATAAGGCAACAAAGCCCACAAACAGTCTCAACATGATAACATAAATAAAGCGGAAAACATAACAGCAGTCAATCCAGCAAGACAGCATATCAGAATATCAGCTCAGCTCTGGCCTCCTGCCACCTGAGCCCTCAACATTACCTGATCCTGAAATAAGCGTCCCCAAACGTGGGGTGAGATCTCTAACAAGAAATCTCAGTAAGACAAGGGGTCCTCAAGGAGTCTCCACCCCAAGCTCACTTATATGTGTAATATAAGTTCTAAAAAGAGTATTTACAATATAAGTTCCAAATCATGCGATGCAGCAATTAATCATGTCATGTGTGCTTTCAAATCTACTGGCCAGAGAAATGTAGGAATACGTCTATGCCTAAATGAGTACATGGATACTACCTGCACCTCACCCACAGCTTCTCCATCTTGTATGTACTACATACTCAGGATTGCCGTCTAGGTGGACACCACATGCATCATAAAAGCTCATTGCATATAAATAGCTCAACAGCATTTCCAAAATAATAAAGCATGTAACACAGCATGCATAAACCCATCCCCATGGGACATGGTCGAACATCAAAATGGCTAAACCGAGGACACGAAAGCTTACCTTGCAAGCTAGCTATCCAAGCCAAGAGTCCAACCACTCACAAGTCCACAAACAGCAGTATCACAATCTGATATGGACCAACATTACATCAATATTAATGCATCACAAACTCATGATCATGGTGAGATAACTTACCAAAGTTCAAAACAGAGGCAAGATGTGCTCTTGGAGCTCTCCCAAGACACTTCAAACTCAACCTAAGTAGGAGCACGAAAATGGCACTTTCAAGATGGGTTCTTGCACCACAAGAAGGCACTTTGAAGCTCACAATGACTACCACAAGGTAGCCATCACTAAAGCTCCAAACTCATGCTCACTAACCTCACACACACAGCCTTCTCAACTCAGAATGATGGCCACAATGCAGCCCCAAGGTTAACTCTCACCCTCCCCAAGTGTTTGAGTGTGAATGAAGAAGAAAAGGTGGAGACTTGGTGACAACCAAGCAAGGAGGGCTGAAGAAGAAGGAGAGTGGCAAGCAGCAGCCACCAAGTCACGTAGGTAGTGTAAAATGTCTAGGGTTTTGTGCCAACTAAGTCTATTTATAGGCACAAGGCCACACACGCGCAGTATTAGCCTTAATAGCAAAGCAAAAGATTTTGATCTCAAACCTTGGAATCTAGACCTACGCATTTTTCTAAGATTTGTCATATTTTTATTTTATTTTTCGGAGCACCTTTCTGGTACGCGCTTTTCCATAGCCAGTATCAGTTCTGGCATCAGATTACGTCATTTTGACTTGAAACTTGTTTTACAAGTCCTACATAATATTCTAGTAATTATCATGCATTCGTTATAATTTTCCGGGATACTTTTCCGGTACGCATTTATACCGAGTAGCAGAACCGGTATCTGCGCTTTTCTTCCGAAAAACGACTTTCAGCATTTTTACTCACTAAGTATAATTATCTAAGCCCATTAATAATTATTAGGGTCAATTATGGAATTATTTCCTAATTATCATAATTAATTCACTAATTACCTTAATTAGCGGTGCAGGCTCTTACATTCACCCCACCTTTTTAAGGATTTTGTCCTCAAAATCAGAAACATACCTGTCTCGAAAGTCGGGATACTGTCGGAGAAGCTCATCCTCTCGCTCCCAGGTACACTCCTCAGGAGTTCTTCCTGACCATTGCACTTTGACCATCGGAATGATCTTGCTCCTCAACTGCTTCTCGCCACGATCGAGAATCTTGAGTGGTCCGACGGGAGTCTTTAGGTTCTCCCGAACCTCCACATCATCCGGCTGCACCACGTGCGAAGGGTCTGCTATGTACTTCCGAAGCTGAGACACGTGAAACACGTCGTGGATGTTGGCTAGGTTCGGAGGTAAGGCAAGTCGATAGGCAACTGGTCCTACTCTACCAAGGATCTGGTAGGGCCCAATGAATCGCGGGCTCAACTTCCTCACGCCGAGTGCCCGTCCAACACCGGTGACAGGTGAAAGTTTCACAAATACGTGCTCACCCTCACTGAACTCCAGTGGTCGATGCTTGACATCATAGTAGCTTTTCTGGCGATTCTGCGCCTGCTTCAACTTTTCCCTGATCATCTGGATCTGTAGGGTAGTATCTTGGACAAAGTCCAAGCCAAACAGCTCTTTATCTCCAACCTCAGACCAGCAGGTAGGAGTCCGACACCTCCTACCATACAGCGCCTCGTAGGGTGCCATGCCCAGACTAGCATGAAAACTGTTGTTGTATGAGAATTCAACCAACGGAAGGTACCTATCCCATGCAGAACCCTGCTCCAACGTGCAAGCTCTCAACATGTCCTCCAATGTCTGGATGGTCCGCTCAGTCTGACCGTCAGTCTGAGGGTGATAGGCGGTACTCAATCTCAACTGCGTACCAAAAGCCTCCTGCAGCGCCTCGCAGAACTGAGATGTGAACTTCGGGTCCCTATCACTGATGATACTCTCGGGCACCCCGTGAAGCCTCACAATCTCACGGACATATAGTTTGGCCAACTGCTCTGTAGTGAAGCTCACCTTCACTGGAAGAAAATGAGCAGACTTGGTCAATCTGTCCACTACAACCCAGATAGAGTCACAACCAGCCTGAGTTTTAGGCAATCCCACCACAAAGTCCATGGAAATACTCTCCCACTTCCACTGTGGAATCTCCAGAGGTTGAAGTTTTCCAGACGGCTTCTGGTGCTCTATCTTCACTTTCTGACAAATCAAACACTTGGACACGAAAACAACAACATCCTTCTTCATGCCCGGCCACCAGAAGCTCTTCTTCAGATCTTGATACATCTTTGTAGCACCAGGATGGATAGAAAACTGGCCCTTATGGCCTTCTGCCATAACCTCATCAGTCAACGGACCTCGAGGAACCACAATCCTCTGCTGAAACATCAGAAGTCCATCCTCATTCCAAGACACACCGTCTTGGTTCTTCACATAGTCCAAGCACTCTCTCTGAACTTGCGCCTCTTTGATCTTTTCCAACAGCTCGTTCACAACGTTTGCTGTCTCCAACTCGAAAAGTGCACTCTCGCACGGAGTGGTCACTGCCAACTTCCGAAACTTCGCAACCACATCAAAGTTACAAAGTAACGTACTATGCAAACTCCCGGATTTCCGGCTTAAAGCATCGGCTACCACATTGGCCTTACCAGGATGGTACTTCAGCTCAAAGTCGTAATCCTTCAAGAATTCCATCCATCTTCTCTGCCTCATGTTCAACTCTTTCTGGTCAAACAGATACTTCAAGCTCTTGTGGTCAATGAACACCACAAACTGCATACCGAACAGATAATGCCTCCAAATCTTGAAGGCAAACACGATCGTAGCCAGCTCCAAATCATGAGTCGGGTAATTCTCCTCATGAGGTTTCAACTGTCTTGAAGCGTAAGCAACCGCTTTACCTTTCTGCATCAGTACACAGCCTAACCCCTTTCCAGAGGCCTCGCAGTCTAACTCGAACTGTTCCGCAGGATAAGGAAGAACTAACACTGGAGCAGTAGTCAGTCTCTCCTTCAACTCCTGGAAACACTCCTCACACTCATGTGTCCACACGAATGGAGTCTCCTTTCGGGTAAGGCGAGTCATTGGTAGCACCATCTTGGAGAATCCTTCTATGAACCTCCTATAGTAGCCTGCCAAACCCAGGAAGCTTCTCACTTCCGTAACCGTCTTAGGCCTCTCCCAGTCCATCACGGCCTCAATCTTGTCAGGATCAACTGCAACTCCATTAGCAAAAATCACATGACCCAGAAATTTCACCGCCTTGAGCCAAAACTCGCATTTCGACGGCTTCGCATAGAGCTTTTTCTCTTTTAGCACTTGCATCACAATCTTCAAGTGCTCAGTATGCTCCTCCTCCGTCTTGGAGTAAATCAAGATGTCGTCAATGAAGACGATCACAAACTGATCCAGGTACGGCTGGAAGATCCGGTTCATGTAGTCCATGAACACTGCGGGTGCATTGGTGAGTCCAAACGGAATCACCAAGTACTCGTAATGCCCGTACCTCGAGCGAAACGCTGTCTTTGGGACATCCTCCGGCTTTACCCGTATCTGATGATAACCGGACCGGAGGTCAATCTTGGAATACACGCAAGCACCCCTGAGCTGATCCAGCAAATCGTCAATGCGTGGAAGAGGGTACTTGTTCTTGATTGTCACCTTGTTCAACTGTCTGTAGTCGGTGCACAACCGCATGGTCCCATCTTTCTTTTTCACAAAAATGACCGGTGCTCCCCAGGGAGACACACTCGGCCGAATGAAATCTTTTGCTGAAAGCTCCTCAATATGCTTCTTCAGCTCCGCCAGCTCTGGTGGCGACATCCGGTATGGAGCCAACGAGATAGGCCCCACACCAGGCAATAAATCTATGGAGAACTCTATCTCCCTCTGTGGTGGAAACTCAGGAATCTCCTCGGGAAACACCTCAAGGAATTCCCTCACCACAGGAATGCCAGTGAGATCCTCCTGTGTCCCACTCACCAAACCTCCCAACATGACATAGCCAAATGCCCCTGCTCTCAAGGCCCTCCTCGCCTGCAGGACTGAAATGAACGGTGAGGAACTGGCTGTGGACCCACCCGGAGACATCACCACTTTCTTGGCACAGCAATCAATTAATGCACAGTTTCTGGACAACCAATCCATGCCTAGAATAATCTCAAGGTTGGCCATCGGCAATCCTATCAGATCTACCGAGAAATCACGGCCATCCCACTGAAACGCTACATCGCGATGAACAGTGGAGGTCAAACATTTTTCTCCGGTGGCGGTGGTCACCCGCATAAGTGCAGAAAGCACATCACTGGGCAACTCAAGCCCCACAGCAATCGGGGGTAGCAACAAAAGAGTGCGTTGCCCCGGAATCAAACAAAACATCAACAGCTGAACCGCCAATGGTAACAGTACCTCTAACCAGGTTCGGAGCTCTGTCCGACTGCTGACGATCAAGTGTGTAGACTCGTCCTGTAGTAGGTGGCACAGCCAGTGCCCCAGTAGGAACCATCTGCAATGGCACAGCCTGCACTGCAGCAACTCTCGCCGTCGGGCAATCTCTGGAGTAGTGGCCCTCCTTGCCACACTGGAAGCATATCAACTGCCCGGTAGAGCATGGCCCAAAATGTGACTTCCCGCATCCAGAGCATCTGGGAGCAGGAGGTCTAGCGGCGTTCCCCTGTGTAGCAGTCTTTCTGAACTGATTTGGCGCTTGCTTAGCCGCCAACGGTTTGCCCTTGCCCTTGTTCGCAAAATTCTTGTTCTTCCAGGGAGTAGAACCACCAGTGCTCTGTGGCACCTCAACCTTGGCCCTCTTGGCCTGACTCGCACGGCAGTAGTCCTCGATGTCGCGGCACTGCTGTACCAAAGCTCCGAAATCTCTCGAAGCAGAACCAGCAAGATGTCCAGCAATATCCTCATTAAGTCCCCTCCGGAACTTAGCCGCAAGAAAAACGGGAGTCGGTCTCGCCATGCGGAAATGAGAGAACTTGACCAGCTCATTAAACTTGGCCAGGTACTCATCAACAGACAACGAGCCCTGTACCAACCGGTCAAACTCCCCCTGCTTCCTCTCCTGTGAGTCATAAGGGAAGTACTGACCCAGGAAGCTCTCCTCGAAGAATGGCCACGTCATCACATGGCCCTGCATCTCGTAGACCTGAGAAAGATTGGTCCACCACTCATGGGCCTCGCCCTCCAGCATGTACGTGGCGAACAACAGCTTCTGTGGATCGGTGCACTGCATGATCCGGAAAATCTTGTCCAACGCCTGAAGCCATCTAGCAGCAGCAATGGGATCATACGATCCGTCGAAGGTAGGTGGCTTATGCTTGCGGAAAGCATTCAGTCGGCGATCGATCTCGTCACGATCCTCAGCAAGTACGGGGATAGTCTGCATAGCCCCCGTCAAGTGACTACCCTCACCCATCTGGCTCTGGGTGTCCTCCTGTTGACTAGGCGGAGGCGGAGGCGGTGGCGGCGGTGGAGGTGGTGGAGGACCCTGGCCAGCAGCAGGACCAGCCCTCAACTCCTCCAACATGACCCTCATCATAGTCATGTTGGCCATCCGGTTCTCCTCCAGAACCTCTGCCGTGGTTTGCCGGTTCGCATCTCGAATAGCGTCCAGCATCGCCCGGTTCGCCAGCCTCGTGGCTTCCTGGTCGGCTAGTCGGGCCGCCTGCATCTCAGCTAATGCAGCCAGGACAGGATCCGCCTGATCCTCGCTCGTACTCGTGTTCCTCCTTGGTGGCACCATGACTCTGCACAAGTTACACAAAGAATGAGTTGATCAGGCCCACGCCATGTGGTCACATATGCATTATCATAACACACACCAGTCAGAGAGAACGCAAAGTAGACACACAACGACACATCCTAAGTTATTGCAATACATACAGGCTTATCCCTAGAAAGTGCTCTGATACCATAAAATGTAACAGCCCATGTTAACCCGGATTGTTAACACACTATCGTATTAAGCCACGCTTAATTAAAATGCGGAATAACTTTTTCTTTAATTCAATTATGACGTCATTAACTTAACCAACTTGATTACTTAATCATTTTCATAAAAATACTGCCTGTATGTAAATTGCAAGACATCTAACTGAATACCTCGTACATAAATATAATGTGAGTATCTAAAGCTACAGGACTACAACACGTAGCCTGGGTCAAAATCCTGATACTTTAATTACAACAGCGAATTAAAAGACAAGAGTCAAGCCATGTGGCATGGACAAACCCCATGCTCACCAAATAAGGCAACAAAGCCCACAAACAGTCTCAACATGATAACATAAATAAAGCGGAAAACATAACAGCAGTCAATCCAGCAAGACAGCATATCAGAATATCAGCTCAGCTCTGGCCTCCTGCCACCTGAGCCCTCAACATTACCTGATCCTGAAATAAGCGTCCCCAAACGTGGGGTGAGATCTCTAACAAGAAATCTCAGTAAGACAAGGGGTCCTCAAGGAGTCTCCACCCCAAGCTCACTTACATGTGTAATATAAGTTCTAAAAACAGTATTTACAATATAAGTTCCAAATCATGCGATGCAGCAATTAATCATGTCATGTGTGCTTTCAAATCTACTGGCCAGAGAAATGTAGGAATACGTCTATGCCTACATGAGTACATGGATACTACCTGCACCTCACCCACAGCTTCTCCATCTTGTATGTACTACATACTCAGGATTGCCGTCTAGGTGGACACCACATGCATCATAAAAGCTCATTGCATATAAATAGCTCAACAGCATTTCCAAAATAATAAAGCATGTAACACAGCATGCATAAACCCATCCCCATGGGACATGGTGGAACATCAAAATGGCTAAACCGAGGACACAAAAGCTTACCTTGCAAGCTAGCTATCCAAGCCAAGAGTCCAACCACTCACAAGTCCACAAACAGCAGTATCACAATCTGATATGGACCAACATTACATCAATATTAATGCATCACAAACTCATGATCATGGTGAGATAACTTACCAAAGTTCAAAACAGAGGCAAGGTGTGCTCTTGGAGCTCTCCCAAGACACTTCAAACTCAACCTAAGTAGGAGCACGAAAATGGCACTTTCAAGATGGGTTCTTGCACCACAAGAAGGCACTTTGAAGCTCACAATGACTACCACAAGGTAGCCATCACTAAAGCTCCAAACTCATGCTCACTAACCTCACACACACAGCCTTCTCAACTCAGAATGATGGCCACAATGCAGCCCCAAGGTTAACTCTCACCCTCCCCAAGTGTTTGAGTGTGAATGAAGAAGAAAAGGTGGAGACTTGGTGACAACCAAGCAAGGAGGGCTGAAGAAGAAGAAGAGTGGCAAGCAGCAGCCACCAAGTCACGTAGGTAGTGTAAAATGTCTAGGGTTTTGTGCCAACTAAGTCTATTTATAGGCACAAGGCCACACACGCGCAGTATTAGCCTTAATAGCAAAGTAAAAGATTTTGATCTCAAACTTTGGAATCTAGACCTACGCATTTTTCTACGATTTTTCATATTTTTATTTTATTTTTCGGAACACCTTTCCGGTACGCGTTTTTCCATAGCCAGTATCAGTTCTGGCATCAGATTACGTCATTTTGACTTGAAACTTGTTTTACAAGTCCTACATAATATTCTAGTAATTATCATGCATTCGTTATAATTTTCCGGGATACTTTTCCGGTACGCATTTATACCGAGTAGCAGAACTGGTATCTGCGCTTTCCCTCCGAAAAGCGACTTTCAGCATTTTTACTCACTAAGTATAATTATCTAAGCCCATTAATAATTATTAGGGTCAATTATGGAATTATTTCCTAATTATCATAATTAATTCATTAATTACCTTAATTAGCGGTGCGGGTTCTTACAAGCGCAGCCGTCAGCGTCCTCCAAAATTTTTGAGTTCCGCTAGGGTTCTGTGAAGAGGTGTATATATACTCCTCTTTCCTTCTTCCAAAAATATCCTCCGAAAAACACGGTACTTCTTTTCCGCAAACTGGCTCCAGTTGGCGCCGGTGTGGTGCTAGTCAGCGCCACGCTTCTGCCCAAAATTGCAAAGTTGGAACATCTCCTCGTAAAGTGCGCCACTTGGCGCCACCAAGCATGAATCATGGCGCTACAAAGCTTGGGTTTTGCGCTAGGTAGCATGTTCTTCTTTTCCGCAAACCGGCGCCAGTTGGCGCCGGTGTGGCGCTAGTCAGCGCCACGCTTCTGCCCAAAATTGCAAAGTTGGAAAATCTCCTCGTAAAGTGCGCCACTTGGCGCCACCAAGCATGAATCATGGCGCTACAAAGCTTGGGTTTAGCGCTAGGTAGCATGGATTTGGCGCTACCTAGCGCCATGGTGCTGTCAATTAATTTCTTCCATGAATTTGGCGCCAGTTTGCGCCACTTGCCAGACTCCGGTGTAGAGTTCGTAAACTGGCGCGGGTTCGCGCCAGTGTGGTGCTGGTCTGTGCCATGGTGCTGGAATTTTTACTCTTCTGCATCTGATTGGAATTGTGTTAACAAACTTTTATAATTTTCACTTCTTTTTCCTGTAAAAACATAACCAATAGGTGAGAAATATCATTAACATAGAAGAATCAATATAATAAGCAAATATGTATTTAAATTGCTCTTTTATTACTCAATTCTTATAATTTCTAGCTTGGAAAACCACACTTGCCAGAGGCACATCAAACCATTCCCAGATTTAAACGTTGTTGTCCCCAGCAATGTACAAGACTCAATCCAGGGAATATTCAATTACTCCAGCATAACAATCCATAGACACTCCCAGACACAATATGCTATACATGCCTGACCCAATATCATAAACTCCCAATAATGTCATCAGCTTCTAAAAGATACAAGTCTACATTGATTACCCCTCACACAGATAAATAATGTCCATTCAACACTCAGTGTTTAAGGGTATTATGAGCACTCAATTACTCAAAGCTATAACACTACCATAGGCTTGATCATATTCTAAAAAATTCTTAAAAATGAAAAATCAAACACATGCCCGGTTGATCAAAAGGACTTCATAGGTTATAATTTGGCCTGGGTAATGGGGTAGGAATATATGGATAGTAGCTCAAACAAAAATGAGATTGAAAACTGATATTATTTCACTTTAACACATTCAGCTCAATTGTTTTGCTCCACTAACATTCCCACAGAATTTCGGGAATTAATTCCTTTCAGCCACCTTTTCTTTACATTCACCATTTTTCTATTTCTTTCTTTTTCCTTTTTCTCCCTTTATTTTAAGGGCATAGCTGAATTTTGCATTTCCTTTAATTACTTGACCTTTGTGGAGCTTAAACACATAAGTAGTTCAATCTTAATCAAGGTAAGTCACTTGGATATAGGCTAAGCCATCAATCAGGCCACAGGTCATTTATCAAGAAATAAGTTCAGGCTCAAAGGGCTAGCAATGGAAAAATTCATACAGGTGGGTTATTTTGACCATAGGCTAACAAGAACAAAATACCTTTATCACTTCAACCAATGCATGCATCACAGAGAAACATATCAAGCTCTAGAGTGTTACAACAGTGAGGTCTCTCAACAAGAAAATTCAGTGTTTAAGCTCAAACCTCACAGCTATGGTATCAATATAGACTCAAGAAAATTGACCTCATACCTTATCAGAATTTCACAATATCAGTTCAGACAAACAAGCAATCATGTAATCTAATTATACCTATGCAATGTAATGCCAGAATGTCATATAATATATTTCCTAAAATTCAATTAGGCACATTAACAAGATGACCACATTTAAACCTGGGATTTGCTCAGAAACATTTTCCAAATTTTTTTAACACACAATATAACTACCAAAAATAACTAAGAAAAATTAAAAGAGTTAGAATATCTCCCTTGATAAAAGAATTGTAGGTCCAAGATGCAAGCCTACCATTCCCAGATTTAGAGAATTGCTGTCCTCAGCAATAATTAGACCACAAGATGGATGAAAAACCTGCACAATGGAACTAACAGTGGCATATAGGATAGACTATGATGCGAACCTTAAAACATAAGAGAAATATATACCAACACAAAGTAAAAAAAATTCGAAACAGAAAAATAAACTAATATACAAAATCTCCGTCAGCAAGGAGATTTATCAACCCTCTATGTCATCCCCTCCAGCAGCGTGAGATGACTCAGCAAATGAAGGATCTGGTAGTATTGGATGCCTTGGTGTATGGGACCACCATTCCCAGATTTGGTCCAAACCATGGATCCATGTTAAGAACTCTTTGAAACATTGATTTTTCCGAGAGATAGAGTCTCGGTGTCTCTTGTCAAACTTCAGCTCCCGGTGTCTCTTCCAACTCGTATCAAAGAATTTCACCACTTCCTTTCTCCTTGCCTTCTTATTTGTAGGATTACGCCTCCTTTGGAGCGTCTTCACCTCTTTGACATCATCTATTAGAGTTTGAGGAAGATCCTTCAATTCCACTTTTAAGGTTCCATCTTCTTTATAATCATCTGTTTTTCAGGAACCTCAACCGCTACATCTTTTTCTTCTTTAAGACTTTAAGACTAAAACAATCGTCTTTGTGAGAAGACTGTTTTAAAGAATCAAAGACATGAATAGTAACGGTTTCATCATTCATTCTTAGCTTGAGCTTCCCGCTTTCAGCATCAATCAGTGCACGAGATGTAGGTAAGAAAGGTCTACCCAGCAAAAGAGGCATCTCAGCTCCCCCTTCCATGTCCAACACCACAAAATCAGCAGGGAAGATGAACTTGTCCACCATTACAAGAACATCTTCTATTATTCCACTAGGCTTCCTTACAGACTTATCAGCAAGTTGAAGAGATGTCAAAGTAGGCTTCAACTCGGTGATCCCCAAGGAATTACAAACAGAAAGGGGCATCAAATTAATGCTAGCCCCTAGATCACATAATGCCCTGCCAATTTTGGTGTTACCAATTTCAACAGACTTATTGAAGCTCCCTAGATCATGACGCTTAGGCGGGAACTTCTTTGTAATAATAGCACTACACTCCTCAGTGAGTGTCACCGTTTGGCATTCTTGCAACTTGTGCTTCCTTGACAACAAATCCTTCATGAACTTGGCATGCTAGCCAAAGCTTCAGCGAATGGAATGTTGACATACAACTTCTTGAATATATCAAGAAACCTTCCATACTGTTGCTTCTGATCATCCTTCTTGAATCTTTCAGGATAAGGTGCCATGACTCTCACATATTCGGGACTCAGCTCAAATTTCTTCTTTTCAGCAACAATATGTGGCTCTTTTTCTTCACCTTTCTAAAGAGGTGTCTTAACATCAGAAGGAATATCCTCCTCTTTTTCTGGCTCCTCAACCGCCTTAAGCTTCTCATTAACTTTCACCTTTGTGCTCAGCTTTTCTGGAGCTGCTACCACCTTACCACTTCTAGTTGTGACAAAGACACAATCTTCCTTGGGATTTGTAACTGTGTTACTAGGGAAACTACCTGGAGTTCTATCAGCAACTTGCTTAGCCAGCTGGCCAATTTGATTCTCCAAATTCCTGATAGAAGCGCTCATATTTTTAGTATTGGCCTTAGTCTCTTCCATGAAGGCATTGGAGTGTTGAGCCATTTGTACAACTAACCTCTCCAAATCAGAAGGTCCCTTAGCTTGGACTGGTGGAGGCTGTAAGTAGTTGTTAGAATTATAATCAAGACCTGTGCCTTGAATATTCCGTTGATAATTATTACTGCAAGAAGGGAAATTCTGATTCCTCGAAATGTTTCGTGGCGGAGACCTTTGATCGTACCATACGTCATTCACCTGCACTTGTTGAGGAGATTCAAAAGATAATAAAGATGAGCATTCATTGGATTCATGCTCACCCCTGCATTATTCACAAACCACAGCTGTGGCTTGGACAGTAGAGAGTTGCATCTTGTCCAGCCTCGAGGTCAAATTTGCTAGTTTCTGTGCTAACAATTTATTTTCAGCCAGTACAGCATCATTGTTGTCTAGGTGCAAAATACATCTCTTACGCTTGGCTGTCAAACTTTCATTTTCATTGGCAGCTATTCTTTCTATCAACGCTAGGGTCTCATTTTCTCTCATTGATTTAATGCTACCACCTGCTGCACCATTCAACACCATCCTAACTTCAGGTTTACACCCGTTGAAAAAAATTCGGACTTGATCACCATTAGTCATGGGGTAATGAGGACATCTCCTCATTAGATCTTTGAAGCGGTTACATGCTGCACAGATAGTTTCACCCTCAACTTGAGTGAAATTGGTGATATCATTCACCATCTGGTTAAATCTTTCCATTGAAAAGAACTCAGCAAAGAACTTGTTTGATAGATTCTCCCATGATGGAATACTTCTTGCATGTTGCCTCTGCAACCAATTCAAAGCCTTTCCTTTCAGAGCAAAAGGAAATAGTCTCAGCCAGACCACATCATTTGACACCTGGGGGTGTTTGGTAGAATCACAGATCATCAGGAATCTGTTTATGAATCTATGAGGATCTTCATCATCCTCTCCACCAAACTGAGCTCTCTCCACCAATTGAATATTAATGGCATCAGGATGGACAATACATGAATTGCGCCTGTTAAATAATGGCATCAGAATGGTATCCATGAGTGGATTGTCTGCTTCCTCATTGTTTCCTGCCATTGTTTGTGCTTCTTCAAACAGAATTCCTAACTCGTTGAATGCAAGCTTCTTCCGAGCAAGTTTCTTGTTCCTCTTTTATGATCTTGTGATCTCCAAATCATGTGGAAATTCAGGGAGTGTACCTCGCATACAACTCAGAAAAGAGATCAGTAGCACTGTTCAAATAAAATAAGATATAAAAATAAAATAAATAAATTACAAAAAAGAAAATATTCACAAATCCAATCTTAAAAATCAAGATTATATGATATAAGATAAACCAATCCCCGTCAATTGCGCCAAAATCTTGATGCTCACCGGCAAGTATACCAATCGCACAAGTAATAAAGTGATAAATAAAGTTCGTCTCCACAGGGATTGAGATCTAATATCAATTAATTGTGATCTTTCAGATTGGAAGGGATTCAAAAAGATGTGTGAAAATTGGTTTTGATTGAATTTAAAAATATATCTAAAGACAAAAACGTATTTCTAGGTTTCGTAAGAAATGAATAAAAATGAGATTTGATTTGTAAGAGATGAGAGAAAACATTGCAGCCAGGATGCATTCACCAAATGATCTCCGCTTTTTACTTCTGATTGATTTACAATAATCATCTATATAATCACTCAGATAAATTATCATCTAAAAAGATTTAATAGTTAACCCTCAATTCCTTGCAGGGTTAACCCTTTAGCCCCAATTGGAACCCCAATTCCTTGCAATGTTCCACATGGATTTAAGCATTAAACGCGATATATTAAGCATCTACAATCAGATAAATGTCTATTCCTAGCACGCATACAGATCGTTACCCTACTCCCTTTCAAGATCAAAACCCCAATATTCCTATCTAGGGTTCTAATCCTCAGATTATTATCAACTATTAGAGTGATCAATTCTAACAAAGAAAATATCAAATTCCCGCAGAGTAATGATAAAGATAATTATATAAACGAAAAACCATAAATCAATCCTTCGTATCAAGGGTTCACATATGGATCATGACCCTGACTACAATAAAAAAATTAGCTAACCATTGACATGGCTGGAAATTCAATATCCAACAAGAACATAAAAACAATAAGAAGAAAAAGATGAAAAATATGAACAGGAGTTCTTGAGCGCGGCCGTCAGCGTCCTCCGAAATTTATGAGTTCCGCTAGGGTTCTGTGAAGAGGTGTATATATACTCCTCTTTCCTTCTTCCAAAAATACCCTCCGAAAAACACGGTACTTCTTTCCCGCAAACCGGCGCCAGTTGGCGCCGGTGTGGCGCTAGTCTGCGCCACGCTTTTGCCCAAAATTGCAAAGTCGGAACATCTCCTCGTAAAGCGGCGCCACCAAGCATGAATCTTGGCGCTACAAAGCTTGGGTTTGGCGCTAGGTAGCATGGATTTGGCGCTACCTAGCGCCATGGTGCTGTCAATTAATTTCTTCCATGAATTTGGCGCAGTTGGCGCCACAGTGGCGCCAGTTTGTGCCACTTGCCAGACTCCGGTGTGAGTTCGTAAACTGGCGCGGGTTCGCGCCAGTGTGGTGCTGGTCTGTGCCATGGTGCTAGAATTTTTACTCTTCTGCATCTGATTGGAATTGCGTTAACAAACTTTTTATAATTTTCACTTCTTTTTCCTGTAAAAACACAACCAAAAGGTGAGAAATATCATTAACTTAGAAGAATCAATATAATAAGCAAATATGTATTTAAATTGCTCTTTTATTACTCAATTCTTATAATTTCCAGCTTGGAAAATCACACTTGCAGAGGCACATCACCTAATCACCTCAACAGAATGGGGTGACAGAGAGGTTGAATCGATCTCTCATGGAGAAAGCACAGAGTATGCTTAGTGGTGCAGGCTTGGCAACCGAGTTTTGGGTGGACGCAGTGGCTACTGCTTGTTATCTGAAGAACATATCTCCTACATCGGCCTTGAAGGAGAAGACTCTGTATGAAGCACTATTTGAAAAAAAGTCAGACTTATCTTATGTCAGAGTGTTTGGCTGTAAAGCATATATGCACGTACACAAGGAGAAAAGAAGCAAAGTAAATATGAGAAGTATATCTTTATTGGGTACAAGGGTGGCGTTAAAGGTTACAAGTTGTGGAATCCGGATACTAGAAGTGTAACTTACAGAAGAGACATTGTATTCAAGGAATCTAAGCTGAATCAAATCTTTCCTAAAGCTCCTAAAAAGCCACAGACAATGGAGTTTGAAGTAAGTTTGAAAGAGGATACAATAAACTCACAGGTTGGATTGGGAAATTTGAATTCTGAAGCTGCTGAATATAACGTGGTAGAGGATGAAGTTTCTAAAATCGAGCCTGAGGCTGAAGCACCAATGCTGAGGAGATCCACGAGGAAAATAAGACCATCTGAGAGATATACACATTAAATTGCTGGGGTTGGATTGGGAAATTTGAAAATGGGTTGATTCAAATACGAATTTTTGATGTCGTGTTCTAGACGTGTCAAGTGTTGTCTTGAAAATTATCGTCCCAAATATTATTATAAAAAGTTTTGTTATATTTTTTTTTACATTTTTTTAATATTATCATTATGCGGTTAAAGTTAAATATAAAAATAATATAATTGCATAAGTTTTATTATAATTTTACAACTATAAATGCTCCTAGGCAATTTCTCAATCACTCAGACTTTAACACTAATTATAATTTTGTTTTATAAACAAACAAATATCTTATATATTGTATGATTATTTTAAATTTAAATAAATTAAATTAAATAAAACAATTTTTATAAGATTTTAAAACTATATGAATGTTTACTCAATCTAATTAGGGTTTAAAAATATAGATTAAAAAATAAAATTATAAAGAATATATGTGTACTAAATTTAAAAGAATTTGAGTTTAAAGTTTGGTAAAAGAGAAATTAAAATGAAACATGTGTCATTTTTGAAAGGAAAATTGATAAAAAAAAACTTTAAGTTAACTTTTAAAATATTATACTTTAATTTAATTATAAGAGTCGTGTTTTAATCTTAATGTATAAACACCTAAATTTGGAGAGAGACTATACAGTTTGGGATAGCTTATAAGATTTAATTGGTACTACTTGTACTAACAAGAGAAATTAAAATGAAACATGTTAAGCATGCATTTTTGGGAATGGGTGAGGAAAATGTGCGATAAAAAAACACTGAAAAGTCTTGTGTTAGTATGTTATACTTTGTTAAAGTGGTATATTATACTTGGTAATTTGGACATATAACATCCCAAACGCTGACGAGGGCGGGGGCGTGATTGCCGGTGCAAAGAGGCATGTGTTTTAATCTTAATGTATAAACACCTAAATTTGGAGAGAGATTGCACAGTTTGGGATAACTTATAATATTTAATTGGTACTACCTATACTAACAAGATGCATCTGCTTTTCGGTAGCCCGGAACAGAAGAACTCCACAGTTAAGCGTGCTTGACTTGGAGCAATTCTGGGATGGGTGACCTGGGAAGTTTTCCCAGGAAGTGTGCGAGTGAGGAAAAAGCACACTGAAAAGTCTCATGTTAGTATGTGGGGGTAATCATTAATTCTTGAAGCGGCCAAGCGTTACACCATTGGTAGTAACATTATTTGGTTGTCACAATATCCTATCCCTACATAAAGTACTAAAAAATATATATATCTACTCTCACTAACTTTCATGTAGATATATTGGTCAAATATTTTTTTTAAAGTTATATTTTTTTCATACTTTTCTACAATCACTAAAATAATTGAATAAAAAAAACATGTCTTGATCAAAATATTGAATGATAAATAATCTAATTATGTCTTCAAATTGATTCAAAGAATTAATGAAAAAGTTTATTCTTATCGTGAAATAGGGATGCATCAAAATAAACTATATATCAAGATAACTAAATCAAGTTATAGGGACAATACTATATATGTAATTTTCCTTTTGGGTAGAATACACAAACCAATGTCATAACTGAGGTCAAAACCTCATACGAGTTAATTAACAAACACAACATTGAGTTCATAAATCTATTACTCTAACAACTTTGTCTCAAACAAGTTTTCAATCAAAACACGCAATAAATCATTTTGGGTAGGGAATTGTATGAAATAAACAAAAGCGTTACTCAAATTATAAAAAAAAAATTATGAACCAAAACAAGAGATCCCGCTTCGATGTTAAACTCTCATAACAATCCATAAAAATTCTTGCATAGGAATCCATATTGCCCAAAATCATGATATAATTAGGGGTGTAAATAGGCTAGACTTTGGCTTAAATAGGTCAGACCTGTGTAAAACAAAAAAACAAAATAAAAACTTAGGTTTGGCGTGACCTGTTAGCCTGTTTAAGCCTATTAAACATTTGATTATTAAAAAAATAAGTCAAATAATATTACTTTATTATTCAAGATTATTAAAATAATAATTTTATTTATTTTATTTAAAATAAATAACAAGATATAGCTGACTTGTAGGCTTATAGGCCCGACATGCACGAAAAAGCCTATGGTCTGCTTTCTAAATATCTACGGAGGAGTGTTGCAAAATATCTATGGTAGATATGTGGATGACTTTGGCTTCCACTACGGTTAACTGACCGCCTTGGAGTTATTTTTCCACGACGGTTAACTAACCGCCTTTCAATTCTTATTCCACGACGTTTAAGAACCGTCTTTGAATATTCATAAATTTCTTTAAAAGATATGCTATGGAGGTTACAACCGCCTTGGAAACCGTCGTTGATGTTCGCTTCGACGGTTATTCCAGCGGTTCGGTTAAACCGTCGTGGAATTGCCTCTCGATGATAGTAACTACGACGGTTGGATAACAGCCGAAACTCGCATATGGAGGCGGTTTGAACCGTCGTGAAATGCCTTATTAACCGCCTCTATATACCTCTTTTCTTGTAGTGTATTCATATGCCTCATAATGTGTAGATGATGACCTTTGATTTTCCATGACCTTTTGATATACAATGTAACATCACACAATAATGTATTAAAATGTAATCACCCTCCTATTCATGTTTAGGGTCTTATATAAGTACATAACTTCTATGAAAGATGGGATGATTTGTGGAATAAGAACTGAATGACATTCACATACTTTTTAAGTGTTCATTCCTTGATCTTCCCATATTTTCTCTCTTCATTTCTTTTTCTATTTTTTTGTCTCATTTCATTTTATTACATATCTATTAATTTTATTTATCATTGTTTACTAATTTTATTTATTTATTTATCATTATTACTACTTTAAATTTAAATTCACCGTTTAGTTTTGGGGGTTTGCAAATGGTGTTTTCAAAAATAGAAAAGTCTTTGATAAAGATATTGTATTTGAACCCATTATCAACTTCTCCTTAAAAGGCATGTTGTTGAGAAAACTAATATAATGGTAACTAGAATGAAATATGTTGATTCGATGATTCTTATCAATTAGTTACTCATCCTCGATTATGATTAATGATAGAACCTATGCATGAAAGACTTGACCTATTGATGAGCATGATAATTGATCATGTGTTGATTAAATCATTAGGTAATATAAACAGAAAAAAAAAAAACGAAAATCTACGTTGGAGAATGTTGGAAAAATAAATAACTCGTGTGATACATCAATACGAGAAGTTGGTTTCCCAAATAGCAATAACCATCAATTTAATGGAATTTGAATATAAAGGTAATTTTCTATCCCTCCATAAGGTTTTTCACAACATTTGCCATTACTAATTGGAAGGAATAAACAAGGGACTAATTGGTTTTTATGCAGAGATCTTTGTTCTGCAATAATGGATCAACGTGAGTGCCAAATTCATTCCCTTACATATTGATGATCTACTAGTAAATACCATAAATTTTAAAGATCAATGTCCATGTTCTTTAATAACTTATGTTCTGATATGTAACCTTTATGTATCATACTTATAATTGTTAGAACATGAATTTGTATGCTTAAAAAAACCAATAATCATTTATTTAAAGGGTTTTTAGTTTATCATAGTACATGAACACTATTCATCATTCCCGCTGATACATCAAAAATTTCACTTTATTTTATTCATTTTTTTCCTTTTTTTTCTTTTAAAGTAGCCCACCAAAATCTCTTATTTGCATGATTACTATTCATTTTTCAGGTAACATAACAAACTAAAATCCCTTATTTAAATGATAAGGAGCTTATATTTTGTTAGATCTCGAGTTCAAATTTTGGGATTGAGAAAAAAATAAAAGAAAAAAAATCTTGAAGAGAGCCAAAAATTGAACTCTACTTTGTCGTTTCATCCATTACTCGGCAATTCACATCAAAACCTGGTGCTCAAATCAAAATACGTCATTACACCCGACAAACATACCAAAACCAATACCGCCAATTGTAAAGTCATTAAGTCATAAATAGTCCTCTATAAGCGTGCCTATTAACCCAAGATTATCTAAATTAACGGCACACAATCCACTACTTCAACTCAATCCAAAAAGCAAATGAGAATGACAATAAAGTTTATTAAAAAGGGCCGAGTTCAAATACCCATTTCGTGAGTATATGGAGAAAGAAATATTCTAAGCAGTCTTTCCCTTTTTGCAGAGAGATTGATTCGAACCTGCGACCTGACACACTATGGCAAACAAACTTACCGCTGAGTCAAACCGGCCCTTCACACAATAAAGCTTATTACAAAATCATTATTTTATATACCATTAATGAATAAAAAATGAATGTTAGTGTTAGGCCTACTATGCTGACATGTATACCACTATTGCCAAACTTCCTTAACATTGCTCATGTTGTTCTATCTTGGGTACCCCACGTGTAATGCTTAGATAGGTCAATTTCAAATTCCAATGTCATACATCACTTCAACAATAGTTAGGCATGACAAGGTTCAGATTTTTCCACCACTATTGCTTTCTTTTTGTCCTTTAAATCCTCAGGACTCCTTATATTCAGCTACATTAAACTTGCACATACCAATTCCTGTGTGTCTTTCTCTGATATTCATCAGTTTCCTTCATTTTTATGTTTTTTTAAGAGAAACGACATTAATTCATGCTATGATGGGTTTGCTTCCATTTTCAATGATACTATTTCTTTATTTGGCCATTGCTCCTTGTGGAGTTTATGGGGAGGAAAATGTTACCCTAGTGCATGAAAAAAATTCACTAATTTCATTCATGTCAGGCATTGTTTCTGACCCCAAAAACGTTCTAGAGACTTGGAATTCACCAGGTGTTCATGTTTGCAATTGGTTTGGTGTCAAATGCAACAATGCAACTAACAGGATCATAGAGCTTGATCTTAATGGTAGCTCACTAAGGGGTAGCATTTCCCCTGCTCTTGCAAACCTCTCTTCCTTGCAAATTCTTGATCTTTCTGAGAATTTTTTTGTGGGTCATATTCCAAAAGAATTGGGCTATTTAATTCAGCTTCAACAACTCAGTTTATCTTTTAATTTTCTTGAAGGGAATATTCCCTCTGAGTTGGGTTCACTTCACAACTTGTACTACCTTAACTTGGGAACTAATCATCTTAAGGGTGAGATTCCTTCATCACTTTTTTGCAATGGATCTTCCACATTGAGTTATATAGACCTATCTAACAATTCCTTGTGGGGACAAATACCCTTGAGCAATGAGTGTATCCTCAAAGAGCTCATGTTCCTCTTACTTTGGTCTAACAAGCTTGTAGGTCAAGTTCCTTTAGCTCTATCAAACTCCACAGAACTTAAATGGCTAGATGTGGAGTCAAATATGTTGAGTGGGGAGCTACCATCTGAGATTGTGCATAATTGGCCACAATTACAATTCCTCTACCTGTCATATAATAACTTTGTCAGCCATGATAGTAACACCAACCTTGAAACTTTCTTTTCTTCCTTGATGAATTTGTCTAACATTCAAGCACTAGAGTTGGCAGGAAACAATCTTGGAGGGAAGCTACCTCGTAACATTGGTGATCTTCCTACTAGCTTGTTACAGCTTCACCTAGAAGACAATCTCATATATGGTTCTATACCTCCAAACATTGCCAACCTTGTCAATCTGACTCTCTTAAACATTTCTGGTAACTTACTAAATGGATCAATACCTCCCAGTCTCTGCCAGATGGGAAGGCTAGAGAGAATTTATTTGTCAAATAATTCACTATTTGGTGAGATTCCCTCAACCCTTGGTGGCATTCAGCATCTGGGGCTTCTAGACTTGTCAAGAAACAAGCTTTCTGGTTCAATACCAGACAGTTTTGCTAACCTACCCCAGTTAAGAAGGCTTTTACTTTATGACAACCAGCTATCTGGAACAATCCCACCAAGTCTGGGAAAATGTGTCAATTTGGAGATTTTGGACTTATCCCACAACAAGATTTCAGGTCTGATCCCTACAGAAGTTGCAGCCTTGACTAGCTTGAAACTATACTTGAATTTATCAAGCAATAACTTACAAGGGCCTTTGCCATTTGAGCTCTCCAAAATGGACATGGTGTTAGCTATTGATCTATCAATGAACAATCTCTCTGGCAGAATCCCACCACAGCTTGAAAGTTGCTTAGCACTAGAGTACCTTAACCTTTCTGGTAACAACTTAGAAGGCCCTCTCCCTGATTTATTAGGCCAATTGCCTTATATTAGAGCTCTTGATGTGTCTTCAAATCAGTTAACTGGCCAAATACCACAGTCCCTTCAGTTGTCCACCACTCTCAAGAAACTTAATTTCTCTTTCAACAAATTCTCAGGGAGGGTCTCAAACAAGGGAGATTTTTCATCATTGACCATAAACTCTTTCCTAGGAAATGATGGTCTATGTGGCTCGGTAAAAGGCATGCAAAGCTGCCACAAGAAACACAGATATCATTTGGTTCTCTTATTCATTCCATTGTTACTATTTGGCACCCCCTTGTTGTGCATGTTTGGGTACCCCAGAATTATTAAGTCAAACGTCAGAAAGCAATTGGCAATAGTTAGCAGAGGGGACTTGGAGGATGAAGATGAGGAAACAAAGGAACTTAAGTACCCAAGAATTTCATATAAACAACTTATTGAAGCCACTGGAGGCTTCACTGCTTCAAGCCTAATTGGTTCAGGACGGTTTGGACAGGTCTATAAAGGAGTTCTCCGAGATAATACAAGAATTGCAGTGAAGGTATTAGATACATCAACAGCAGGTGAGATTTCAGGTAGCTTCAAAAGGGAATGTCAAATCCTGAAAAGAACTAGGCACAGAAATTTAATAAGGATCATCACAATTTGCAGTAAAAAAGAGTTTAAGGCTCTTGTTCTTCCACTGATGCCAAATGGTAGCCTAGAGAGGCACTTATATCCAAGCCATGGGTTAAGCCAGAGGTTGGATATTGTTCAGATAGTGAGGATATGCAGTGATGTAGCTGAGGGAATGGCTTATCTTCACCACTATTCTCCAGTTAGAGTAGTGCACTGTGATCTTAAGCCAAGCAATATACTACTTGATGATGATTTTACAGCTTTGGTAACTGATTTTGGTATTGCAAGGCTTGTAAAAGGTGATGAGAACATGAACCCCAGTGGCTCAACATCTTTCAGTTCAACACATGGTTTATTATGTGGCTCCCTTGGCTACATAGCCCCTGGTATGTACTTTGTCCAAACATTTTTCTACATTATTTTTCCAGGATCATTTGAGAATAGTTGATAGTTTTATGGACTTTTAGTTTATATAATTTACTTGAAATGAGTTTTTTTATGAGACACTACCCATTATCATGATTTCCCTATTCTTCACAAGACCCCAATAAATTACTACCCTTCTTTTCTCTATTAAATAAAGGGCGAGTCTTGGAGCACGATAAGGTTGCTATTTGTGACCGAAAGCTCACGGGTTCGAATCTGAAAAACTCCGTGCAAAAATATAAGGATAAAATTGCGTACAATTAACCTTCATTCCTATCCTCGCAAATCGGGAAGCTGTACATAGGGGTTTGCCTATTGTCCTTTTCTCTCTTAAATGAAATGATTATTCAGTTTTTAGTGTCCCTTTCTCTCTTAAATGAAACTCTCTCCAAAAATTCAATTTTGTACATTTGGGTTTGCCTATTGTCCTTTTCTCTCTCACAACAGCTATTTGTAAAAAAGTTGTTTCTTTTAGAAAAGAAAAAAAAAAGGTTGTGTGTCTTAAGACTTACTATGTCCCTCCTTCATTTGCTTGACAGAATATGGAATGGGAAAACATGCATCAACTCAGGGTGATGTTTACAGTTTTGGAGTACTTCTGCTAGAAATAGTGACAGGTAAACGCCCCACAGATGTCCTTATCCATGAAGGCTCTAGCTTGCATGAGTGGATTAAGAGACAATATCCACACAAGATTGATAACATTGTTGAACAAGCATTGCAAAGGTGCTATCCATCTTGCATGTCAAGTCACTGTAACAAAATTGGACAAGATGTTATATTGGAACTCATAGAGTTGGGGCTTCTATGCACACACCCTAATCCTTCAACAAGACCAAGCATGCTGGATGTAGCCCAAGAAATGGGGAAGTTGAAGGATTACCTCTCTAATCAATCCTCTCTGCTGATTGAAGAAGTCAATGCTAAGGTTAATTCTCATGCAGTGAAGATAAATTTAGTTGGAAAGTGAATAGCTAAATTAACATTAGAAGGCACTTTTAATTCATTCAATGTTCTCTTATAATTTGATTTGCTTCAAAAGTAATGTTTGTTATCATCAAGCTAACTGGTACAGACTCGTTTCAGTTTAACTAATGATGTCAAGCTTGAATTGAGGATATGTAGTTGCATTAAAAACCGTAATAAAAGGAGTTTTTGCCTCCATGTGGTCTTATACGATTCAACCAAATTAATTGAATAATTGATAAACGGGTGAAAAATTCTAAAAAGAAAATAATGTTTGTTAAAGTCAAAATTGAAAATGGATCCTCAAACTTTTTGTTTAATATATATTGTTATGTAGGAGAATTCTAATCATACAAAGATAAACGGATGATAATGATTTTACACCTACCTATCCCAATACCAAGTAATAGTAGTTCAGTTGGCGCATAAAAACAACTGAGCATATGGAGATGAAAAGATGTATTCGATTCTTCTCAATACCAATTTTGGGAGAGGTACCCAAATTCTGGATTAGTCTGTAGAAAACCTATGAAATTATTGAAAGAATATTTTTTAAAAAAATATAAAAAATTACCTATGCCAATAATTTTTTTCTTTCTTTCATCCTTTTATAATTCTTTCATGTAATATGTTAAATAATATATGAAAAGATACCCTTCCATCAAAATTAGAGTACATCTTATGTAACTGTTTCTCCCAATTTCACATTGCAATCACCTTTTTATGAAAAGTTAAAATTATGATTGTGTTCTCGTGAAACACGGCGTGAACATTTTAATGGAGAATGGGTCAACCACTTCTCTTTTCTTTATGTGAGGGTCAACCAATACTCTTTTCTAAATGGATTATTTTTCATTTCTTATTGCATCCAAATTCACTCCAAACTACATAACCGTAGGAAGTGCTACTTTTTACTTAAATAAATCCACAGTCGTGAATTATACCTGAACCAACCCTTCAATCCTGTGTGTCTTATCGTTCTCTCGTAAAAGTGAGGCGTGTGCTTGTAGCATCCCAAAAGTGAATTCCACACAATCCAATTTCACCAGTTGTTTCTCTTTTTGCCTACTCTTCTATATATATATATAATCAGTAAGTGGAAGTAGATATAGCCACATTATCATTTTAATAAATTGATAAAATCCACGTCAGCCCTTTTCGGATTTCTCTATCATTCCATTCATTACAGACTAATTCAATTAATTATTATGAATTCAGAAGAATTGGTTCATAACCAGTTCAGAATTGGTAACTGCTTGTGAACTAGTTCTTAACCCAAATAAAAATATGAAAATAATAAGGGAAAAATAAAGAAAAATAAAAATATGAATGAAGTTAGATTTTTTTTAAAAGTAATAAATAATTACAAATAAAATAAAGTAAAGTAATATTAAAGATAAATAAGATTAAAAAGAAAAGAAAAGTAAAGTTAAAAAAAAAAAACTAAAGAAAGAAAAGACACTAAATAAATGAATAAAAATAGAGAGAAATAAAAGAAAAAAAAAATCAATTTGGTTCATGAATTAGTTGATTTCTCAAATACTAGTTTAGTTCTTGAATTAATTTTTAAATACTAAAATTTTAAAGTGAAGTGCAGTTCAGTTCTTTTGACTACCCAAAAACTGGTTTTGAAACAGTTCAAAACCCAAATGAAAGTATAAAAAGATTGAAGGAAAAAAATTTAAAAATATAAATGATACTAATTTTAAAAAAACACTAAAGAAAATAATAAAATAACAATAACAATAATTAAGAGAGAAAAATACATAAGGAGAAAAAGAAGGAATTAAATAAATAAATAAGATAAGAAAATTGGACAGAAAAAACAAAAAAGGGGAAAAAAATATTTGACTCTTGACATAGTTGTTTTGGTTCTTCTCCATACCACCAATTTTACATACCAATACCATTTCCTCAGAGGTTATCACTGAGGTGACATTCGGTTCTTTCTCAATTTACGGATTGAAATATTAAATCTATAATATCCCCTCCCAGAATTTGTGTAATTAAACCCTAGCTGCATATTACCGCACGAGTTAACCATATAACACTACTAGGTCCAATTAGTGTCAAGGGACACCAAAATAACTGCAGCAGAGCAAATCAATATTACTTATAATTTACTAAAAACAAAAGTGAGCAAACTTTTGAATTTATATACTTGAATATGTTTCTACATAATTTCTCGGGAAGAATTCCAATAATCCATTGTAGTTCAGATAGCGTTAAAAAACTCATTAGGATGATAGCATGTGTTCGATCCACCTAATATAATTTTTGAGAGGAGTCTAGAGCTTTAATCTAGAACCCGTCCCAAATCGAACTACTCGCAAAGCGATGAAACAATTGGAATATTTAAAAAAATATATTAACAACTCTATTAATTAAATATTTATCGTTGCCGCCCATTCCATGTGCATGACTAATCTTCTACTCTACGCTATTTCACATTGTGGTTTGAAATCATCAGTATGATTTTACACATTGATGGAAGCTTTATTCATAAATAAGCTACCCTACCATGTTGCGGGAATGGATCATGTGATATGAGGTTATCTCATATAATTTCAATCGTCTAAATAAAAATAAACAGTGATGAGAAAATATATTCAGATAAAAAAAAAAGAATTATCGTTTTAAACACTTAAAGTCCTTTCACATAACTTCATTTTTTTTTTTTTTTGGATAAGATAAGGAAACTGGCTAAAGCACCATTTTATAATTTTTGGACAAAAGAATTACCCGGTTAAGGTTGATTGGATAAGTTTTTCCAAAGTAATGCAGTCAAACATGTCACCTATGCTGACGGGACTAGTCTCGTCATTGATATTGACGGGACTAGTCCCGTCACTGATATTGACGGGATTCGTGCCACGTCAGCGCCGCGTAGGCGGTCCAATTACCGTAAAGTTTCGGAAGGCCATAACTTGTGACTCGGGTATCCAAATTAGATGATTTTTTTTTTTGATTTCACATAACTTTTCGAGATCTATGCAATGACACCTCATTTGACATATTTTATCTCCCACAAAGATAGTTTGAATTTATAACAATTGTACCAAAATCACAAGAGTGTTTATCCATAAAATCCTCAAACTATGTTTGTGGGAGATAAAATATGTAAAAAGAGGTGTCATTGCGTAGATCTCCAAAAGTTATGTGTAATAAAAAAATCATCTGATTTAGATACCTGAGTCACAAGTTATATTCCGAAGCTTTAAATTGGAAAAAAATTATCGTGGCACGAACACTTAAACTAGTCCCGTCAGCATAGGTGACATGTTTGACTGCATTATTTTGGAAAAACTTATCCAATCAACTTTAACCGAGTAATTCTTTTGTCCAAAATTTTTAAAATGGTACTTTTCCCTAAGGAAACTTCATGTTAAATAAGAGGACTCATTCTCGTATGTTCCAGCAATTTCCTTCCGAGTGTGCTTTCAAGTAATTTATAAATGCTTTTTATGTTTATTATGTCGTAGGAAAAATGATTGTGTAATGTTATAGAGATTCGTTTTGCGTGCTATATTTTTCCTTTTTTTTGTTTTAAAATGTGTGGGCCCCACAAAATGTTGTGTATAGGAAAATTTGTTGTGTTATATTAAAGAATAAAATGAAAACCCTTTATAAATAGTGCAGGGAATCTTGTCAAGTCTTGCAATAACAAAAATAGTTAAATAAATAATTGCATGCACCAAGCAGCTGTAGTTCTTCTACATGTTATTAGGAAATCTCATCAATAGATTGGGTTAGGTATCTATGCACATTATATAATTTATGTCAAAATATGGTACTCCATAATTTAGACAGGATTAAAATTCAAAGGAGATAGAAAGGTAAACTGGCATACTATCTTTCATCATGTAACAAGACAAACAATTGAAAGAGAATGCTACCATTAGCTATATATACTGCTTTAATATTCACTGAAATAAACAAATTAGAAACAAATGTCATAAATTGTACTTGTATGCAATAAGAGGATACTGGAAGAAGCTTTCAGGAAGGAGCAAATGATAGTAAAACAAAGTGCTTATCTTTTGTTGTGGTACTTGCTTACATGATGGTGACATCCATCATCAGTGTTAATTCAATTATTAAATCATGTAAAATTCAGTAACCATTCTAGTCGGCAATAAAACTAATGCTAACGGCAGATGAGTTCAACAGTCAATGATAGAAACATTTTGTTTAAAATTCATCGGTTCATGCTTAAAAAAAAAATGCTTGGGTTCAATTTTTTCTGCAATAATCTCTCTTAATTTGTGAAGTCTAAGTATTATTAGAATCTCTCTCAAGGTTTACAATACGCGTTCTGGATCCACCTAATGGGTCCACAATATTACTATTGGATTTATATTTGTCGTTTAACATGACACAATAAACTTTCCTACACACACAACATTTTGTGGGGCCCATATTTTTTAAAGAAAAAGAAAATCACGGCACGCAAAACGAATCTCTATAACATTACACAATCAATTTTCCTATAACATAACTCTTATAAAATTCATTTACTATATATATAATAACACATAAGCAATCAGTACAAAGTAACAAGGGACATGGTCTGTTATTGTATCTCTCAACAATATGAATTTTACTCAAACTCTCTCACTCACAGGTAACCATATCTATGAATATCGGTTCAAGCGGTACACATTTTCTAAACCCCACTCTCTTAGCTATCATTATACTCACACTCCACATTCTTTGGTCTTGAGCCTCCAAGTGCATGGTGATATACCACCTTTTGTGGCGTCTCTTCCATAGATTTCCACAAGCATACAGATTCCATATTAATCACGACAATAAAATCTTCATTTATTATCCTCTCGGATCAGTTAATACTCATTAACGTTCACATAGGTTAATCTCTATTTTGGACTACTCACGAGGCCTAATAGTCAATCACACACACCCACACACAAAAGATTTAATTTGAAGGTTGTATGCTACAATCTTCTCTAAATTTGATATAAAATTTGGTTACTATCAAATAAAATTAGTGTAAGAAGATAAATACAAAACAACGTTTACAGTTTCATTTGAACGGGAATGTAATGCCAGTGGGATTTAAAAATGCACCATATGAATTTCAAAATATCTTGAATACTGTGTTGACTCCTTATATTGAGTTTGCTATAGTGTACCTTGATGATATTTTAATTTATTCTAAATCAATAGACTAACATTTTAAACATCTAAATACGTTTAAAAATGTTATAAAGAATAATGAAATGGTTATTTCAGCTAAGAAGATTAAATTATTTCAAACAAAAATAAGATTTTTAGGCCATGAAAAGAATTGAATTGAGTTTCTGAATATCAGAATTGTAAAAATGAATCAGTTAGTTACAGATGAGAATCTAACTCTATTTATATAAAGATCTATTGAATAACTACTAACAGCTATTGTTAAAGCTCTAACTGAATTTCGTTGTAGATACATTGGGCCATTGGGCCATTAGGCTTATAACTATATATCTGTCATCCCCCCGCAAGCTGAGTGGGCTTGGAATCTAGAACACGAAGCTTGGACTTGAACTGAATAAATGGTGAAGTGGAAATGGCCTTAGTGAGTCCATCATCCTGCTAATCTAGAGCAGATACATGATGAACTGACACTTTCTTTGCTAACACCTTTTCTCGAACGAAATGAAGATCAAGCTCAAAATGCTTGGTACGAGAGTGGAACAGAGGATTTGCAATAAGTAGAACAATTGATAGGTTGTCACAGTAGATGGTGGGAGGTCGCAAAATGTTAATTTTGAGTTCAGATAGTAACGATTGGATCTATGTGAGCTCAGCAACAGTGGAAGCCAAACACCGGTATTCAGCTTCAGTGCTGGATCGACTGACTACATGCTGCTTTTTCGAGGACCAAGTAACAAGATTGGACCTAAAAAAGATGCAAAAACCACTTGTGGAGCGACGGTCTACGAAGCACCAACACTTCAAAAATCCTGACGTGTCGTGTCCGACACTCACCGACACCCCAATACTCATTGCAAAGACTCAAAAAAGGTTCAAAGGTTACGTTGCATTGCATTTTGAGTTCCAACTATTAGATTCGTTAGATTAAGATTACGATTTTATTGAGTTTAATATAAAAATTTGAAATATCTTATGTTTCTTTGCAAAATTGATGGGTATTATAAGTTTAGCTTTATTTTTTTGTTAAATTATTGAATACTAAATATAATATACACTACATAAATTAAAAATATTATATAATACCAAAACGTGTCCTAACGTGTCGAAATTTAACTTTTTTTAAAATTAACGTGTCGGTGTGTCGTGTCGTATCTCGTGTCCCGTGTCAGTGTCCGTGCAACATAGGCGACGGTCATTAATGTCTGAACCCCAATCAGAATTATAGTAAGTAGCTAAGTTAAAATTGGGGGAAGGATTGATTACCATACCATGAGACATTGTACCACTCAGGTAACGTAAGATTCTCTTTACTGCTTTCCAGTAGGTGTCTAAGGGGTTGTGCATGAATTGGCACACTTAGTTAACACTGAAAGTTATGTCAGGTCTGGTGATTGTAGCATACTGAAGAGCACCAACTATGGAACGATACTGAGTAGGATCTGGATGAGGGGAGCCATCTCGAGAAAAAAGTTTGGAATTTGATATCATCAAGTGGGTGTAACACCTCGTTACCGGACCGGTGTGTTATCATCAAAAGTGATATTAAACGCAGTTACAATCACATGGATTACTTAAAACTAAGGATAAATTTTTTCTTGAAAACATTGTTCATTTACTTTTTAAACCGAAACCGTAATTATAACCGTCTAACATTATCTAAACTGAGGCCACTTCTCTTAACAATTAACTTTAACCTTTTTGTTATGATAAACTAGACATCTAGGGCTTTCCGGAAAGATATTACAATAACCATATGGTTAAATATAGCCGGAGTTATTAAATTGGCAACGTAGCTGACAAAACTGAACTTCCAAAATTAGATAATCAACTTCACTCCTACAATGAAATTGATATACTCATCCAATGGCTCTAATATTTTACAGGATGATATCTCTATGTGTTAGCTTCACACAGGTTCAAAAATCACTCACTTTAGAGCTCTGTAGCACGAGTTATGCCAATTTTACTAACCTATGTTCGAGTTGAAAACGGGTTGCGCGCTGAGAGCGCTTAAGCATGCTCTTCGAACATTTTTTCGCCTGGTAGAGCACTTAAGCACAAACAGGCAGTGGGAATTGTATTTTTAGGCCATCCAGGGCGCTTAAGCGCTCTCCAGGGCGCTTAAGCTCTCAACTTGGTGCTTAAGCCCCCTGCGGTAGAGAGTTTCTCCACGCACAGGTGCACCAGGGCGCTTAAGCCCCCTATTTGGTCGCTTAAGCCCCCTGAGCGAGCTTAAGCCTTTATTTTCGTGCTTAAGCCCCCTCCATTGGGCAAAACACTAAATCTCCATTTTCTTGTGTTTCTCTTGGGGAATTAAATCTCACACACCATATGACCTAATTAACAATTTTACAACATCAATGCTTCAATAATTACATCTTCTACGTCATTTCATTGTGCAAATCAAAATGAAAAAACATAACATCACATTTCATTAATATATCAATATCCCTATTACGTCCATATTATTCAAATGACAATCTGCACTCATTTCTACCGTTTATTTATCATTCCTAACCACTTTTACAAAAGTTACATGATCAAATCAACTCCCAAACACATCACACCAACCAATTTTCGTGTGGCACTATCCACATCACCTAGATTCATCAAGTTTTCATGAAAACAAGAGTTGGATGTTGGAGACTTACCCCAAATCACCTTAGACTACTTGGGGAGTGACTTTTCAAGGTCCAAAGCACCCACACTCACTCAAATGCCTCAAATTTCCGAATTACTTGAGAGCAAATATCTCACTCAACAATGATTCCCAACTAAAATAGAGTAGTGGGCTTTGAAGAGGGTGAGATTTGAAGCAAGATTGGCTTTAGAATGGTTTGGTTTGGTCAAGAAATGAGAAAGCTAGGTTTTGGAGCTCTTTGTCAATGGTTTCTCTCTTCACTCTCTCAAACCCACGAAGAATAAGAAGGAAAATGAGGGTTGTGTTGTTGTGTTTTGCCACTTAAACTTGTTAAGTTATTTTAACTGATATAAGCTCATCTATCTATTCACCTCAATTCACAACCAAACTTAACCAAAGGGTCTAGAATATTTTTCTAGTAATATCTTTATCTTTACTTTTATATTTTGGGTACTTTTTTCTACACACATTTCTTTACCCCATAATTCCTGCACTTTTTACCTCAAAAGTGCACTTAACTCATTAATTTTAGCCTCTTACTTAATTCTACCCATTTATACATGCTTAATTACTTAATTGCAGGTAATTAATTAAATTTTTATGTTAGGGTATTATAGTGGGCATGGTTTTACAGTCTGTCATATTGGCTTTCTTGAGGAGATCCAGTATGTATTTGGATTCATGAAGATGATAGCCACCAAATGTTGTTTTTGTAGCTTCTATGCAAAGGAAGTAGTGTAGTTGACCAAGATCTTTAAGTGAGAAGGCTTGATTCAGAGACTGAATTAAGAACTTGATGGCAGAAGAGCATGAGCCAGTAACAAGAATGTAATCAACATACACTAGTACAAAAACAGTGGTGGTTTGAGTAATGGATATGAACAGAGAAGAGTCACATTTTGCAGTGACAATTCCAAGTTGATGTCGAGTGTTGCTAGCTTTTCAAACCAAGCACGAGGTGCTTGTTTTAGGCCATATAGTGCTTTGGTAAGTTTGCATACAAGTGTTTTGTCTTGATGAACAAAACCAGGAGATTGCTGCATGAAGACTTCTTCTTGAAGATCACCGTTTAGAAAGGCATTATTAACATCAAGTTAGTGAACAGGCCAACCCCCTAAGAGTGCAGCTGAACAATGCGAATGGTAGTGGGTTTGACTACAGGACTAAAGGTTTCCTGATAATCAAATCCTTCTTGTTGATGGAAGCCTTTAGCCACAAGACGGGCTTTGTATTTGAGTATAGTTCCATTTGGATTAAACTTTGTATGAAATACCCATTTGCAACCAATAGGAGATCTATTTGGAGGACGATGAACTAATTCCCAGGTATGGTTGCGTAGTAGGGCAGTATATTCTTCTTGCATTTCTTTAAGCCAATGAGGCTGAGAAAGAGTTGTAGCTGTAGTAGTAGGCTTTAAACATGTTAAGTAAGCTTTTGGTATAAAAATACCAGCCTTGGCTCTGGTAGTCATTGGATGAACCAAAGCTTGAGGAGGATTTGGATCAGACCTGCAGTTAGTATTAGAATGAAGGGGGGACCTGCAAGTAGGATTAGTAGATCTAATGGAAAAATCATGTATAGGAGCACTCAAATTTGTACTGTTAGAGTGATATCTAGGTGAGTTGACAGGTGGGGCACCCAAGATTGAGTTGGTAGAGAAAATACAGTAGAATTAATGAGAGGGACATTTAGGATTGAAGTGTGTGGGAGACTAGTGTTAGTAGTATGTGAAATGATAGGAATGACAGGACTCAAAGACTGATGAGTAGATGTAAAAGTAGAAGTAGTGATAGATGACTCAAGATAAGGAAAATTGGATTCATCAAATAAGACATGTCTAGCAATAAAGGTTTGACCATTTGGACTTAGGCATTTGTAACCTTTATGTTTTGTACTGTACCTAATGAAAGTACATTTTGCTGACCGGAAATCAATTTTATGCTTGTTGTAAGGTCTTAAGTGAGGATAGCAAGCACAACCAAAAGTCTTAAGAAAAGAATAGTCAGGAAGTATATGGAATAGGATTTCAAAAGGTGACTTTTGCTTTAAAGTGGGTGTAGGTAGTTTGTTGATGACATAAGTGGTAATGAGGAGAGCATCCTCCCAAATTTTTTGTGGAAAGTACCCTTACGAAGAGCAATGAGAAGGTCATTATCCGAAGGTGGAACCGAAGCCGTGGGAGGAGATGTAGTTGAATGAGAGTCCACAGATACATCTGATGAATTAGGCTTGATCTCATCAGCAGAAGAGGTGATAGAAGGAGAGTCAGAAACATGGATGGGTAAAGACTGAAGGTAACGAAGGTCACTTGGGAAGGACGGCTGTACATAATCAGTATCCACGGGAGTAGTAGAGGATCCAAAAAGGGAACTGATTCAAAAAAGGAGACATCCGCCGAGATAAAGTATCGACGTAAAGTGGGAGAGTAGCAACGGTAACCCTTCTGAGACCGAGCATAACCCAGAAAAACACATTTATGAGACTTGGGAGCTAATTTTTCCAAACCTGGACCAAGATGATGCACAAAACACGTAGAACCAAACACATGTGGAGTTAAAGGATATAAAGTTTGATGAGGAAATAAAATAGAGTGAGGTACCTTATGATTGAGAACAGATGATGGCATGCGATTAATGAGATAGCATGCAGTAAGTATAGCATCACCCCAGAATGTGTATGGAACATTACCATCAATTAACAAGGCACGAGTGGTTTCAACCAGATGGTGATTCTTGCACTCGACTACACCATTTTGTTGAGCTGTATGAGGGCAAGATGCTTGATGATGAAAAGAATTGTTGAAATTGATGAGATAAGTACTCACATGCATTATCACTACGAAAAGTACGAATAGGAATACCAAATTGAGTTTTTATTTCATTGTAAAATAACTGAAAAATAGAAAACAACTCAGACCGATTTTTCGTTAAAAATAACCAAGTACACCTGGAATAATCATCAATAAAAGTAACAAAATACTTAAACCCTAAAGTAGAAGAATGACGACTTGGTCCCCAAGTATAAGAGTGGACCACAGAAAAAGGAGAAACAGCTTGATGACTAAGACGACTTGGGAACGTACTACGAGTATGTTTCCCATACTGACAAGACTCACAATTTAATTTAGAAAGAGACGATAAATGTGGAACCATCTTCTAAAGCTTTGTAAGACTAGGATGGCCCAGACGAGCATGTATAGTAAGAGGAGAATCCACAGTGGAGCAGGCTGAAGAAGAGGGAAATAGTTGATAGAGGCCCTGAGACTCACATCCTTTGATAATCTCCTTCCCCGAACTCCGATCTGAAAGATGACAAAGGTTTTAGTAAAAGAAACAACACAGTCAATGGATTTTGTCAAACGACTAATAGAAAGTAAGTTAAAAGGAGAATCTGGAACATAGAGAACATGATCTAGAGATAAATTAGGTAAAATAAGAACCGTGCCAATACCCCGTGATTGGACCAGAGACCCATTGGCCATAGTAATAGTGGAAAAATAACCAGTAGTACAAAGGGAAGTGAATAAAGACTTATTACAAGAAATGTGATCAGAAGCCCCAGAATCAAGAGTCCAAGGGCCTATAGAGTGCAACTAAGAGATTCCAGCAAAAGAATTACCAGTGAGAGCAATGGATGTAGTAGGACCTGATAGTTGCTTCTCAGACTTATTACTAGCCGGAGACCCAGAAACATTGGAGACATGAGAGTCCATAATCAAGAGTAGAGAAAAAAATATATCCAAAAAGACCGATCACACAACTAACCGGTAGAAGAGGGATCTGTGCGTCAACGCAAAAAGATGTCGAAACAGAAAAATAAGACCGGATATAGAATCATCTCAGCAAGACGAAAAAATCGCAACCAGCCGCAACCGGAACGGAGGCTGCACGCGCCTCCACGCGCCGCCGGTTAGAGGAGGGTGCTGAAACTTGCACGCGCTCGTGAGAGCGCGTGGAACATCGTTTGGGGAGAGGCCGGTGCCGGTGTGACCACGTTGTCAAGAAGATCACGACGGTAGGCTGCGTGCCTGGAAATTCCACCGGACGGTGGTGGTTGACGGTACAGAAGTGTGAAGCGAAAGAAAAATCGCCCGGAAACTGACAATGAGACCGTTCCGGAAAAAATTGTAAAATACGATGAACAGTGGGTTCACCGAAAAATAAAAAATAAAAAATTCAAACGTTCCTTAGGCTCTTGATACCATGTTGAATACCGAGAGAGAAGAGATGAACATTTGAAAATAATACTGTGTGTATCAACTACACAGCGAAGTCTATTATATGACTTAAAAGAAAGAAAATACAAACAGATATACACGATGTGAGACTTCTATACTACTATTCTAAACTATCATTTACAACAAAAGCATAAACCCTGAACCTGACAAGGGCAAGTGAGTGTCGCTGAGAATCTAATCTTTATCGACAATGGAAGAAAAAGGGAACGATGACCATTATTTTGAAAATTTGAGAAGAAAGAAGGTTGGGTTAGGTTTTGTGAGCTTTTCAAGGAGAAGAATCAAAATAAAAATTGAAAAATTGGGAACCAGTAATGAAAATGGAAGTGGAATTCAATAGTGAGTAGAGAACAACGAAAGTGGAGATGGCTCTGAATTTGGAAGTAACGAACCTTTCTCCGAGCATATCGTGATCAAAACAAAAGGTTCTGAATTGCAACTTCAACAAAGTCATGATCGCAGCGACTAAGATGTACCAAGCTTGAACAGAAGAAAATAGGAATAAGAAAGCATTAGAAACTAATCTGATGCTTCAGTTATAACAGTTCAAGAATTAAGAAAGCTAACAAACAGTGGGAACACAATGTGGCGGTCTCTGAAAACGTCACAATATACATAATTAGTGGGGGTTTTATTAACCTCAAAAAATAACCTCCACAAATGGCATATTTTTTTGTAGTGATACCATTTAATACTCCTAACTATCCCAACTGAACACACTTCATCAAAACCCTCACCAATTTATGATTTCAATCAAAACTCATTGAGAATCTGAAAACTTACCACCAATAGCCTCCAATGGTCCAAGGGAGTGATCTCCAACCAATGGATAAACTCAAAAGTCACCAAAAATTCTCCAAAAATAATAATATTTTCGTGGCTGTATATGGGGTATATCTCCTCCCACAATGATCCCCACAAGATGCACTCTACATGAAAGTCACTTACAATCTCAAGGGGAACAACTTTGTAATTGGGAGTTTCTCTCAAAAATGGCTAGAAAATGAGTTAGAAATTGAAAAGCTCACTTGCCCTTACAATGGAGGAGAGCTCGACGGGAGAGAGGAGGGAGAAACTGGTTTTTGCATCACACTTGGTCCTTTTGTCTCTTATATCACTTAAGCGGGTCCTACGCTTTAATTAACTTTCTTAAATCATCCAATTAAATCTATAAATTCATAACCTACGTATTTTTCTCGTTCACATTATATTTTTATTTCCAAAAAATATTGATCATATTTTCATGCTTATAAGTACAATTATACTGGTAAAATCACTATTTATCAGATTTGTAGAAAACTTGGCTACCCACTCGATTTTTTGTCCTGAATCCATTTCCGGTATTAATTTTACCATTTGAAATCTTTTACTCAATTTTTTTCTTGCCTAAGGTTTCATTTTTGGTAAATTACCATTTTGCCATTTTTACGTATTCTGGCCCTAATTTCAGGATTTTCACTAATCCTACCCTTTAAACCATATTTGCATGTATAATAATACGTTTACGAAATGTGATGTGTTATATGTTGTTTCATCCTTGAATGACTGTGTCTTTTCAACGTGACCTTACGTTTTCTATAAATAGATAAACAATCAGAATTTTAGAGTTCAATTTAGTTTTTTTCTTTGCATTTGCATTCCATTATTCTAGTGCGATTGGTCAGGCATATGTTGAGTTCGATAAAGCTATTCTATGTGGAAGTGTCATAACGAGAATAGAGGTAATCCGTTCCATCTTGGGAGATAATTGTTCATAAATCTTGGGCACCATAGAGAGGGAAAAATTATCTTAAGATTGTTAATGATTATAGTGCAAAATCTGTGTTTTTGATAATGATGGTATCAGTGAAATCATAAAGATCACATGCCATCACAAAAAAATTAAAATGTAACATGCAAGGCATAAAAGTTATAGAAAATCAAACCCGAGCCCAGAATTAGATACTGTGTTCTTAAGACAAATTTGCCCCTTCAACGGTGCCTAAGGTTCGTGGACAAATTTCTCCAAAGATAGAACGAGTTACCTCTGTTTCGATTGTGGCATTACCAGAAGAAACATCATTGGCAGACACAATGAACGCTAATTAATAGCATAGAATGAATGCAAAAAAATTTAAAAATCATTTTGACAATTTCTACCTATGAATTTACCCTATACTAGCAGCTACAAAAATAATATTACTATTCCCAAGTCTCACATAATTCCACTAAGGGGCATTTGGTAGGAGGGCAAAAAAAATTGCCCAGGAAAAGGGAGTAGGGAAGAATAAATGGCTGTGTTTGGTAGGAGCACTACCAAAATGGAGTGTGGGAAAAAAAAGTTGTCCGACTTTAGCTTTTACAAATGGAGTAGCTGAAATTTTTTTCCATCGTTGAGATGGAATACATTTTTTCTCTGGCGCTGGCAAATTCATCATGCTTTTCTAAGACAAAAATGCCCTCAAAATACCTATGCTCATCGTCGACTCCCTCTTTCAGTTACCATGTGTTTCTTCTGCTTAATGTCTCTATCTCTTATGATCTGATTTCTAGTTATGGATGTTCGTGCATTTTGTCTGAAAATGATTGTAGCTACCGGTGTTGCACATCCAGATGGAGATCCTAACAAAAAAATATGCAAAAAGACACTCTTTCATAACCTTTGCAGCTCAATCCCACATTCAAATCCTCTAAGCCCCAATACTGATCCAAAGGGTATGGCCCTTATAATGGTCCCATTCTGACAAATGCTACTGACACATTGAGTTACTTTCTCCCACCAGCAGCTCTTGTTGGTCGTTTTGGGTTTGCAAGTTACTACATATGTGATGCTGAGAAGGAAGTGGTAATTTGGTAAATTTAATTAACTTTCTCATCAATATTTTATAATCATCCAAACATAACATCAGTAAAATTCACTCAATTTTCCCAGAAAATTTTTGACCTACCAAACACCGTTTTTTTAACTTACCCGGCAAATAATTCTTTCCATCATATTCGGAGCAAATTTTTTCCCCGACAAAAATAAAATTTCTCCCGTACCAAACGATCCATGAATTTCCAACTAACGCTAATCTGCTAATCTAAGGAGAGTAAGTTAAATACATGGAGAGCCACAAAGACCAGAAAAATTCTCATTAGGATTATAGTCATATATATCACATGTATAGTTTCTACCAATATCATTCAGCTATTGATAATGAGAAGGGATTTTTGTTTACTTAAAATTACCTTGAATAGCATAATGTCTTGCTTCCCTTGTCACTTGTTATTTTATTTCCTTCAATTTTTTTTTTTGGGCTTAATAATCATTTATTGTGACGTGAATCATGGGTTTCTTTGAAGTGGGATATCATACTCGAGCTTTTTTCTCGTTATCAAACTTCGGTTGGCACTCTATTATATTATAATTGCTAATTAATTTAATCTAAAGTGTGAATTCTTTTCCTGGGATGTTACAAATCCCCCTTTTTAAAATTGTATCCTCAATTTTGACACGTAATTATTGTTATACTTTCAAACACTTTCATCTTATATTTTTTTTCCCCCTTCCAACTAGTAAGCTCTTGGCAATCCTTTGTAATATCTTAACTAGGAAAATCAAGAAATTCTTCTCATTTATACGCAATATGTTTGTTTCTCAACTGATATCCTTCCAATATCAATGCCATTAAATATTTATGTCGTCTAGTTTGACACTTCCAACCTATTTATAAGTGAACCTTTCCCCATCATAGGATGAGACTGCGGAGCTAGAAAAAATTTTAGGGGATGAATTACAGTGAAATTGACATCATTTATTCCAAATTAATTAGGTAGGTAATAGATGATATAAAACGGTTGAAAAATAAAATAAAATAAATAAAAAAAGAATAAAAAATAAATTAAAATAATATATATATATACATATATATATATACATATATATATATACATATATATAATATATATAAATATATACGGTATATATATAATATAAATAATATAAATAAATATATATATATATATATATATATATATATATATATATATATATATATATATATATATCTAAAAAAGAAAGGGAAATGAAGGGAAAAAGACTATATATATATATGACTTGTATCTGTCCTTTAACATGACATCATAAATTCCCTACACACACAAAATTTTATGGAATAACAAAAACGAATCTCATTACACCCTCCACCATACCTATAACTATATATAAATATATATATATATATATATATATATATATATATATATAGTAAAAAAGAAAGGGACTCCATTCCGTTCCCTCCACCATACATACCGTTTGCCAATCTATATCTCACTCAATTAAATCTTGTTTTACTCACTAAGTAAGTTTCGGCAGACCTCTGCCTCTTTTTGTGTTGAGCTCTTGGTAACAAACTTCTGTTCTTACATGAGCATCCAGGGCCTTCTCATCACGTGCCCAAACTCAATCTATGTTCTCTCATCTTCTCGGCTACCGGTACTGCTCCGACCTTTCGTCGAATATCTTTATTTCTGTCTTATCCATCCTTGTGTAACCACACATCCACCTTAACATCCTAATCTCTGCTACTCCTATCTTATGCTCAGTATGTATATATATATATATATATATTAAGTTGTAGCTATTTATATGACAAAAATATATAAATAATGATCACAACTAAAGGGTTATGTGAGTTTTGAGGGAGGCCACCACTAGTTTACGTTAAAGGTATACATAGTATTTTTAGGGGAAGGTTATATGGTTAGAATATTGTAATAACTAATTAGTGTTACTATCAATCAATTTCACCGTTAGAGTGATTTCCAATAATTATATTTATTTTCATTTTTGTATGATTATGATTCCCCATGTTTAATGTGAAAAACATTAAATATGAGAAATCATAACCATACGAAGGTGAAAACATTAAATATGGGAAATCATAACCATACAAATGTGAAAATAAATATAAAAATTAAATATGAGGAATCATAACTATATAAAGATGAAAATAAATATGACCATTGGATCAACATAATCAATCTACAAAATTTTATATTTACTACTAGTAACATGGTAGTAACACTAGTTACTTATTACAATATCCTTCCCCAGTTTGTATTTACAAAATTTTTATTTATAAATTTTTACACAGTAAACTAAGTATTATCGGTCATACGGTATTTGTAAATCCTTCCCCGTATTTTTAACCCATCCTTTTTTTTTTTTTGGGAAAGTTTTAACCGATCTTTTATGTAAATGGTCTCATTTCCGAACGGACCAGCTTTAACCTCCATTTCTGGCAATTCTCTTTGTTCAAGGTCATTTTTCCCCCCTACTTTTTCCAAACCCAGGTATTTTTTTTGTTCTCTGGTTCTCTTCTTTCCTATTTTTTTCTCCCCCTAATTTATTCTCTCTTTTTATTTTCTTCTTTATTTGTTAATACTACTCCTTTGTGAACTCCTTGTGATATTTGTACAAATGAAGATGGCATCCCTATGTTCCAATTTGAGTTTTGTTCTAAAATCAGTGGACTCCTAATGATTTGGACAATGAAGATAGTCTTTCTCTATTTGGAAATGCATAATAATTCAATTGTACCTCAAATTTTTTTGGACTTTAGTACTATTTCTCAGATAGATCAATATAAGAGGTAACATACATAGGACTTCGCTGTTGTGCCATACCCCTGTAACGTTTTCGGGGCTATAGAAGAGGTAACTCTAACACTGCAATAGTGTCAAAACAGCTACTGATTGTGCTTTCCTTCTTTATAAACTTTCAAATAATATAACAGCGATTTAAAAAAAAAAAATCACAAAATCATAAAATCGGGATTCATTACCCGTAATTCTCTTTAACAATCAAGTCCATTCCGTTGCTTTCTTGGCATCAACTCAATTTTATTAGAGCACAAGAGTGGGGTATATAGACTTGGTTCTGCTAGTTCAGTTACTGAATCGATTCACACTTGTTTTGTAGATTGATCTTTTTTCTAACAATCTATATGCATAAAATTGTACTGAAGAATAAGCAGAGTTTTTGAGGAGTGATCTATATAGTCTTTGTTGTTGGAAATATTCAAGTATGAGTTGTAAAAGAAGTAGTACCACATTGGTTAGACATAAACCAATTTATGACCATATAAGTGCAAAAGACCCATAAACCTAGAGCTTTAAGGTTCTGGGTTAAGATGTGGTGTCGGCCCACTTTGTGGTTTATCACTTGGCCCATTGATGGATGTACCCTTTGCAAAGGTTTTGGGCTCTCCCATACCATTCCCAACAATCATGCTCCCCCTAAGGGGCTTCCAACAGTCTTAACAGCAAATTGATGTGGCCATCTAATACTTTTGCTGCTGAAGAAACTCGATATGTAACCGTTTTGTAAAACTTTCTTCATCAATTCACAGCATAATCAAAAATCAGTTTATGGTTATTCCCTTGTTAAGAATTAGCAAAAGGATCAATGAAACTATAGTGCAAAATCTCTAAACATAACATGGAGGAATTTAGGACACTCATTTATTTTCTTCCACTTCAATATAATATGAGGGGTGAAAAAACACACCATACATTATTAATTTTGCACGACAGAAAGCTCTTTAATCCACTAAGCCACGTCACAACTTCAATCTCAGGAAGAAAAAAAGATAGGAAACCATATCTAAGCCTACAAGAGTTTCAAATTGCCGTCATACCAGTGCATAATGTACAACATGTTGTTATGGAAATGTATATATATTTTTCAGTGACTAAATTCAAATTAGAAGATAAAATTCTACCTTCCTATACCCCACACAATCCTCTTTGTAGACAAAGCATATGTACATCATATGAAGCAGTGAGTTGATTGGTCATTCAGTAGTTACTTGATCAAAGCCAAAAGTGCAACATTGCCTGTTGTTCATAGAAATTTGCTATCATTAATTCTTGTTTCAAACCAATAATTCAGAAAAAGCACAGATAATTATTGACTTCACCAAAAGCCAGTCCCAACATTTCCCATCCCTGATCATCACATGTAAACTAAATATCAAATGTTAACTTGGGTGTATATGAGAGAGCCACTACTCCCCATTAAACCCCTACTAAGAAAGCAAGGGTGTGGGAAATCCTTGTAGCTTTATCCTTGCATATTTGCAAAAAAATTGTTTCTTGAATTCAAATATGTGACCTTTCAATCACAAAAGAGCAGTTTTACCAATGCTTTGGCTTGCCCTCTAGGTGTATACGAGAGAGAATCAAAGAAAAAGATTCATAGAGCAACAAGAATTTTCTTTTTCCCAAAATATAAAAAAAGGGGGGGAACATATATTATAGTTTACCTCTTGGAGAAGACCCAAAGGCACATCATCCATAGGGTTGGCTTCTTTGGTTTTCCAGCTTCTTATCTCTGACTGCATAAATTTGAGTTGACTTTGTATGTCTTTCAACAGCCTCAATTGCTCTTCACCGTCCCCTTCATGAGTAATCTCTTGCCCTGCACTATTTCTCTCCCTCTCAAGCCTCTCAATTCTCTGATGCAACTTTTGAAACTCAGCTTGAGCATTGTAATCCACACCCTCCCTTTCTTTTTTCTGACCAATGATGGTCATCATATCTTTAATACTAGGTGTTTTGATTTCACGGTGTACTCTAAGCATGCCCTTTTGCTTGTCTGCATCATGTTTGACAAGTGATTCAACAATTCCATCAGAGACAGAGTCCGGTTTTGTCAATCTGTTCTCTGCTTCAGAATTCCATTTCTCAAGCCCTTTCTTTCCATGTTCACTGACTTTATGGTTTTCACTAGTTTGTGGGACTTCAAATACATCATAGACATTAAGCAAGCAAGGAGAATTAAGAACTTCTTTCTTCCTATCATGTGTAATTTCACCATGATTTACTTTATCTGAATTAATAGAGGGCAAGCTATCTGTTTGGTCACGGGTTATCTTAGTGCTAGCTTGTGAAAATATTGAACAAGACCTCCCTCTTCTACTACACAAGTTTGCACTCTTTTCTGATTCTGTACAATCTGAAATCACTTTCACTTGTTCATCTAACAACTTTATCTGATTCCAATATGAATCAAGGGTTTCACTGCCAAATGCAAAGTCCTCTGACTTTCTTGTGAAATCCATGCTTGGTGGAGTAACTTCATGGTCAATGCTTTCTCCCACTACCTTAGGAATCACATCTGAAACTGGAACTGGACTAGAAGATCTTTCCCTCTTTCTAGGAACTCTAATAGAATTCTTAAACGGAATAGGGGGCATTGAATGAAGCCTTCTTACAGTGCTACTTTGACCCTTTTCTCCATTTTGTTGATCAATTGTATTCAAAAGCAAATCCTCAGGGAACTCAAACTCAGTGGCATTTAGATCACACCCCAAGCTCAGAAGTTTGTGCTTATAAGCTTGGACTTGAAACTCAAGAGATGCAATTTCCATTTCCTTTTCATACATAAGCTCTTCAAAAGCTTCAAGAGATGCCTCAGCATGCCCCATTTTCTCCTCTGCCATTCTCTTATAGTGACTAGCTTCCATCTTCACCGCAGCCTTTTCTCCTTGCAAACGCAGTATCATGTCCAATGCTTCACTTGCTGCTGTAGCTGAGGCTTCTCTTTCCTTATCCAACTCGGCATATAGCTTCTGCAGAAGCAGCTGCTGAGCCTGAAGTGTCTCCTTCATGGCTGTTACATCACTTTTAGTTTTAACCATCACAGAACACGTGCTCTTTTCTGCCATGCTACGCCTTGATTAATTGCTGAATTGAAGCAATCACAAATCCCTAAACACAATAGAAGTTTTATATCACAATCAGCCATAAAATTGAAAACCTTTAAACGGTGGTGATGGGGAAGAAAATCCTTATAGGACGAGCCTGCAGTAGTAAACTTACTACTTGTGACTGGATCGTCACGGTCACGGTCACGGGTTTTGAATTAAGGAAATACTCTCTTTGCAAAAATGAAAGAATATGACTTGTAACCGGATGGTCACAAGTTTTGAGTCAAGGAAATAATCTCTTTGCAAAAAATGAAACAATACGACTGCGTGCAATTGATTCTCACCTCACAAGTCGGACAGCCTTATACACCGGGATTTGATCTTATTACTATAGAAATAAATTCAATATTGAGATAAAATATGAAATGAACATGTTGTCACTATGGCAGGCATGTGAGCATAGTAATAAAATAAATACACAAAGAAGACCAAGATGACCAATGAGGTGTTTGGGGGAGAGAAAAGCTAGTTTTGAAAGTCTAGTCCATGTGCTGTGTCTCTGAAACGAAATTTTGGGTATTAAAAAAAAGTTTTTATTAGTCAAATTCCCACGATATCAATTAGAAGAATGGCTTTGCACAACGAGATTAAAGAGGAAGAAGATAATCAATTCGGTGATCGCAAACAAATATATGATCCTTAACCAAGAATAAACCGATGAAAGAAAGCAACCACTTACCACAACCAAAAATCTCAACCCGATTCAAATCAGAAATCCGTTTGCAAGAAAGAAAAGCGTAAGCACTTCAAGGGTGTTTGGCTTGAAAGAAAAAGAAGAGAAAAGAAAAAAGAAAAATGACGACTTTGCTTAGACAGGGGAATGAACAAGATTACAAGAACATATAAAAATAGAACACGCTTTTCTAACAAGGAAATAAACTTAAGACCAAATCTAGTATATTTCTACCTTCCCAAATGAGGGTGAAAACATTGATGGAAAGAGACAAACATGGAAAACTCGCTGCTTCACTGCGTAACGAGAACCAATCTACTGCAAAATTGGCTCACAATAAGCTATAGATTACGCAAAAGGGGCAGCTTCTATGTGTGCCTGAATTCAAAGCCAAGACTTAAGAACTAAGAAGAAGAAAAAAAGGGAAACTTTTTTTTTGTGTTGGCTTTTTGTACACGAACAGCATCTAGTAGTTACACATATCAAGGACACACGAGAAAGAAGAACAAAGAGTGGCTTTCGTTTTTTCCAGTTACAGACAAAATCATGGTTCGTTAACGTTTTTGCTTTTGTCTGAATGCTCACGTTCATTTATGATCTAGTCTTTTATTTTTTTTATTTTTTATTTTTTTTTTGTACATGGCTTTTTCATTCTTTTTTTAAGTCTCGGCGGATGATTAATCGTTTCCTTGTAGGGCCCATGTCTTTCTTGTTTAAGCGCTCGTTACTTACCTACTTTTGTCTACTTTTTGTTTTTTATTTTTTATTTTTAAATTTTACCATCATGTAAAGTTGTAGATATTTTAAGTGAAAAAAGAGAAATTTTTTTAAATCACACTTATACAAAAATAAATAGGGAGAAGAAAGAAAATAAAATTTGTGGGACTAACTCAATTTTATGTGAATTTAACAAAGAATTTTTTTTTTATAGCAAAAGAAGAATCATTAAAATCATATTTTAAAGGGAATATAGTTTCGTAGGTTGCATCAGATAATTTATTTCATGAAACCCAAAAAAAAAAAAAAAAAATTGATGAAACACATTTATTTTCTTTCTCTCTCTTCTTCTTGGTAGGTCTTATTGATAAATACTATTTTTTTTTTTTGTATAACCGGGAGGGTATCACTATTCAATTTCCTCCGGTCACCTTGCCCTCGGAGTATGGCCCAAAGGTTACCCCTCATTTGAATAGTGGGTGCATTGAACTTCGCTATCGAAGGAAGGATGAGACTAATCCCCCTTCGAGGAGAGACGCACGTCCTCTGGCCCCAAAGATTTTTCAAGAATTTGCTTCACACATATAGATAAATACTATTTTAAAATACTATTCATGATCTTGTTTTTTAATTAAATTAATTACTATGTTTAAATTAAATTTGAATTAATTGAATTTTATTATTCATCTATCATATTTATTTAACAAAAAAATTAATTTATTATTGTGTGATTTTTATATTTACGGATCATTTATTAATGAAATATTATTGGAGATAACAAAACTTAGGACTTAAGCATCTTTTGTTTTAGACTAGTATAACCGTAAATAGAAATAAGATGAGGCTATTAACATTTTATTGTCATGAAATGAGGGAGGGGAGATAGGTAAAGACGTGTTACAAGAAAAGAAAAAGACAAAAGAGAAGAATGGTAGAAGGGTTCGTTTTTTCTGGTTACCGCAAATAAGTTATCTACAGTAAGCCTAATACAACATCGGAAATCATGATGTTTTTTGTAATTTTAATTTATTTCAGTGTTATTATAGTCTTTATAATTATAATTATTTAATTTTTCAATCCCAAAAAACGACATCATTTCGGGAGTAAATGTAAATAACTTATTGGCAGTAACTGCAAAAATATTAGTCTGATGGTAGAATTGAAAATATATGATTACAATCATAAATGAAGGAGTTAATACTCCATTCATGTGGTGATTACAATCATGAATGAGAGAGTTAATGTATACGTTTATTTTATGTTTAAGATTAATCTATTTAATAAGATACGTACATTTTTTTAATTTATTAAAATATAATGCACTTTGGTTTTTTTTTTATATGAATTTTGTAGAACCAATGTACTCAAAAAGAAGAATCTAAAAATGCAAAAGTTTTGATAATAGTATGCAAGTATGGAAATATAAAAGGACAACTAAACAAGTCAATACGTGAAAAGTCCATAACTTAATCCACAAAACTCAAAGGAGATCAAGATTCGAGCTACAATGGAAGAATTTAAGTCCAAAAACTTACAAGTAGTGTAATTATAGGATTTAGACTAAAATGTAAAGGTAGTCGATCAAAATTGCTTGAACGAGCTCAAAATAAACATGCTTTTTAAATTAAATGATCCATAGCTTTTAAATTCTTAAAAATAAATTGAAAAAACCATGGAAAATACACTTTGACATGTCTTAGAACCTTGAAATTTTTTTTTTTTTCAAGTCAAGAACAAGCATTTGAGAAGGTTTGGAGACATTGGAATCAAAGACAAATCATTTTAGACTACATAATTTGTTGAGTAATAAAGGTATTTGAATCCCTCCTTGGTGGGTATTTTAATCCCTTCACCTTTCAAATCCTTCTACCGATAAAGCAATGATTCAAAACCATTCTTAATTTCACCAAAAAAAAAAAAAAAACCATTCTTAATCACTATTCTATTGGTGAAGGATATATTTGTGTACTTTATATTAGATTATGTTTTCAATTTCCACCTTTGTATAAGAAAAGAAGAAGAAGTCATTATTGATTTCTATTCTTAAATCAAACACATTTATTACTCATTCTCACTCTCTTTAATCATAAATACGCTTTGAGCTTTATTCATATGAAATAATTAATACCTCTAAGCCTTCAAGTTGAACAATTTGCATATTAAGTGCATATCCAATTCCAAACACATCATTCAATTATATCTTTATTGATTAAGGGTTGTGAATCCTATTGAGTATTGAGTTTGAGAGTTAGCCAAATATCTTGAGAATTTTGGAGAGAAGTATCCATGAACTTGGTGGATTATACAGGTTTGCCAAGCACCAACGAAGCTTGTCTTGGGTTTTACTCTTTCACTAAAGCCCAATTGACCCTAGTGTATAAGGAAAGCCCAAGAAAGCTAGAGTTCATTCAGATTAAGGCTAGGGTTTCTTAGAACCCATATATATTCTATACTTATAGTAACCAGCCTCTTAGGTCTTCTTTTGGTGGTTGTAGATGATGAGATAAGGTCATCTTCATGATAGTGAGAGAGTACCCACACACCACACCAGTCTTATTCCCCTTGAGAGATAGTCTGGAAGATCTACCACTAGCCAGACTCAAGGAGATTGTTCGTGCAGAGGAGAACAGTTCGTGAAGAGGAATCAAACACGATGAGATACTAATGCAAGTTAGAGAATATTTTAGCCATCAAATATTGGCTTGTAATTTTATTTTATTTTTCTCTATGAAACCATGGATTAAAGTTCATTTTATAATTGCTTTATTTTTTTGAATGGATGGATTAAATGATTGATAAACGTGCTTGATGTGATAACATGACATATAGAATATGTGGTGTCATATTGTTGCATAACTTGTCAATTACATGTTCATAGTAGTTGTTATGTCTTCAAGCAACTAGTATGATAGTTATTATGAGATCATTTGATTTTTATGTTATCCTCAAAAATTAATTAATAATTATTGTGATTTTTTTAAAACTAGATTAATAATTGAATTAATTAATTTTGGATAATTAAAATCAAATTTCTCTTTTCTCTCCCTCTTTGTTCGACGTCCGCGGAAGAAGAAGAAGAAATAAGGGGATTTTGGCACTTTTCACTTACATAGGTTAAGTGAGATTCAACTGGGCAAAGACTTATCTATCTAATTACCTTCATTTATTATCAAACTTTACCCAATGGACTAAAATATTTTTCTTGTCATGTATCTATTTTTACTTTTACCTTTTGGGTAATTTTGCCTACAATATTTTTACCCATTAATTGTCATTTTTAACTCATTTTTCTCCAAAGGTAATTTTTTTTTGTACTCCCTTTTTAATTATTTGTAAGTATTACGATAAAATTATTAATCCACAATATAATGTTTGGGTCATTATAGTTATTAAATCTCCATTTAACTATAGTTATGTAACTTCTCTTAATCCCGAGTTTATTACAAATAGGTAATTGAATAATTCTCATTTTTTGATTTACCAACATGTGAGATTCAATCTGTTGACGACCAATAACTCGGTAATTTGGGAGTGAATTTATTTGATTATCGGTATTTACAACATGAGATTCGTAGGATATGTCCCTTTGATATGCTTCGATAATTGGATATTGAAGACACTGGCTAGTGTATGTAATCCATTAGAGAAACTATCACAGTCAAGCGAATAAATAATTGATTGAGTCACAGAAAACTCATCAATCAATTATTGACATTCTACAAAGGGGCAATGCATATTCATGTTATATATGTTATTAATCTTGGAGTTCAATTTTGAGCTTTTAGTGGAGTAGAACTAAATTAGATAATCACTTGTTAGATTATCAGGAGCCTTGATTAATAACAGCCGGTAGATCCTCAGGCCTGCTCGAGATAAGGGATAAGGCAATTTCAGTTGATGACGAGTAGTGAGTTACATGGTCTTGGGCTTTGGGCTCAAGTTTATACTAAAGAGCAAGTGGAAGATTGTTGGGTTTTGCTATTTCACTAAAACTCAATTGGACCTGGTATGTAAGAAGAGCCCAAGAACCCTAGAGCCCATTCAGCTTAGGGTTAGGGCTTCTTGGATCCCATATATATTCTACACTTATAGTCATCAGCCTCTTAGGTCTTCTTTTGGTGGTTGTAAAGGTTGATGTATGGTCATTTCTATGATAGTGAAAGAGTGTCCACACACCAGTCTTATCCCTCTTGAGAGATAATTTGAAAGATCTACCACCAGCCAGACTCAAGGAAATTGTTCGTGCAGAAGAGAGGATTTCGTGAAGAGAAATCAAACACGGGGAGATATTGCAGAGATCTGCGCAACAAGATGTAAACATAAAACGATGATGATTTGTCGCATCTCAAACTGCAATGGTCTAAATGCTTCCGTAAATGCAATTGCGCCTACAACTTGACCATTAGTGAATGTTTGGTTAGTTGACTTCAATCTGGACATAGGTCATAGATGGTGATGACCAACCAGGATAAATCCTAATTTGCTATCTCTCTAACTCTCAACTCTTTATTTAAAATTTTAATTTCTTCATTTGATTGTGTTTGATTCTCACTAGCTTATTTCTTTGATCACACACTTATATCTTCATTGGATTGATTGTCTTAAATCAAAGATTAAAGAAAGAGTTTTTCAAAAATACCAAAGGAGACATTTTACGAAAAGATTTTATAAAACTGAACTAACTCCACTCTTAAGTTTTGAAATCACTTGTCTAACAATTTTTTTTACAAAATTTCTAAAAAAAAATTCTAAAAAAATTAAGATATTAAAAAAATATAAAAAGGTATAAAAAGTTTAAAAGAAGTAACTAAGATAAAAAATATAATTTCATGGAACTAATTATAAAATAACACTTTAGAAAGAAAAAATGCCGCATATCAGTTTAAGAAGAACTAACATTTTTTTCATGGTAACAAAAAACCTAACATTTATACTGTAAGTTCATTTTTTCTGCAGTCAATGTCGATAAGTTATTTACATTGAACCCAAAATGACGTTATTTTGTGACGAAAATTAAGATATTTTTGTAATTATAATTTATTTTAGGGTTATAATAGACTTTTTCATTATAATTTTTTTATTTTCCAACCCAAATTATGTCATTTTGAGAGTGAATGTAGAGAACTTATCTAAATTTACCGTAAAAACATTAAATCCTTATATTATATATAAATGAAAGGTCTATTTTTTCTGCAGTCAATGTAGATAACTTATCTACATTGAGCTCGAAATAACGTCGTTTTAGGGCGAAAATCAAGATATTTTCGTAATTATAATTTATTTCAAGTTTATAATAGTTTTTCTTATTATAATTTTTTAATTTTTCAACTCAAAACGACATCTTGTTGGAAGTGAATATAGATAACTTATCTACATTCAGTATAGAAATATTAAAGGAGTAAACACCCTTTTTGGTCCCGGGCAATATCTATGAAATCCTTTTTAGTCCCTGTCAATAAAAAAGGACCAAATTGGTCCCTAAAATTATGAAAAAGGGCCACTTTAGTCCTTCTTCAATTGTAATAAGTACTCATTGATCCTTTTTTCATCATTTTAGGGATTAATTTGGTCTTTTTTTTTGCCAGAATCTAAAAAGGATTTCGTGGATATTGCCAGGGACCAAAAAGGGTGTTTACTCAATATTAAAGCCATAAATGAATATCACAATACAAGGCTTAATATCCAATTAAAATACATTCTTTTAAAAATTATTTAACCTCTTAATTTATTCTCTCTTTTTTTTTAAGCTTAATTTATTCTTTTTTAATGTCAAACTCATCTTCTTTCTTTTCTAATTACCTTCTTGGCATATGTATAAGACCTTGCTCATTCACGTGGTATTTCACGTGTCCCATGCTACTCGGGTTAGAGCGTAAGCTAGTGATGCTTTCGGCTACTAGACTTTCGCAATCTAGGGTTTCTTAATTTCTTTTTTTGTTTTAATTTAAAAAAAATTAAAATTAATTATAAATATAACGTTTATAATTTCAAATATTTTTATATTTTACCTAAATTATATATATATATATATATATGGTTTGATATTTCTCATTTTAAATAAGATAAGTTATATCATTTTAGGAAATAGATAGATACAAGGAATGGAAATCATGGGAGAGAAAGTGGTTGGTTTTTTAAATATAAATTTTAAATAAAAAATTATTTTGTGTCTATCTCTCTCTTAAAGTGACATAATTTTATGTCGTTTAAAATGACAAATACTTTTTCCACACACACACACACACATAGGGGTGTTAACGGGCCGAGCCGAGCCGAGCTTTGATCTTAACGGGCCAAGCCTGTATTTAAACATGTCCGACTGGCCTTAGCCTGTTACCTGTCACGAATATAATATTGGCCTGTGGCCTGGTTTATTTACAAAAGATAAAAGCCTGTGTGAAGCCTGTCTTAGCCTGTTAGCATGTTAAAGAATAAAAATAAGAGAAAAAAATTCCACAAAAAATCAATTTCCAGATAGAAACCTTAGATTCCAATTTGCAGCAATAATTTACAAAGTCTACAATAAATAAATAAAAATTAAAGTGAGAGAAGGTAGATAACAAGTTATATTATCTTAGCCCATTATAAAAAAAGGTGCCAACAAAAATTAAAAAATAAATAAATTGACACAAACAAGCGGTGCACAGTGGAACGAATGAGTTTTTGTGGGTTTGTTTGTGTGAAGGAGGATGAAGGATAATATAGAACAACACTAGTAATTCCATAAATATACATAAATTCAATATATATCCAAATAGCATAATATAGAACAAAATCATTCAAAAAGTCTGTTAAACAAATAAAATGGGGTGAAATAAATTGATGAGAGAGAGTTATTACTAGTAGTATAAAAAATATAAATAAATATTTATAGACTAGGCTAGCCCGGGAGGCTCTAAGGCCGAGCTTATGAATTAGAGCATGAGGCCTTTTTATTAAACGAGTTTTTATACAAGTCCAAGCCTGGTTCCAACACGAGCTTTTATTAAACGAGCTCAGGCCTTTACGAGCCGAGCCAAAGGCCCCTGGCTCGTTTACCACCCCTACACACACACACACACACATATATATATATATATAATGGTTTTGCTTTTTCTACAGTCAATGTAGATAACTTATCTACAGTGAGCCCAAAACGATATCGTTTCGAGGCGGAAATCAAGGTATTTTTGTAATTGTAATTTATTTCAGGGTTATAAGTAGTCTTTTTCATTATAATTTTTTAATTTTTCAACCCAAAACGACTTCGTTTTGGGAGCGAATGTAGATAACTTATCTACATTCACTTTAGAAACATTAAAGCCATATATAATATGGTAAAATCATTTCTGCAGCCGCTTTACGTATAACGACATGTGTATGGTTATGATTCCCCACTGTTATGGATATGAATATCATATTAAATTGGGGGAGCTCAAAGGGCCCAAGCCTAGGAAGTTAATCCTATAAATAAGAGCCTAAAGACCCTAGGTAAACACTTTGAACTTATTTACGAATACTGCCCACACTGTGCACACACCCAGGCCTTGGCTAGAAGCCTATTGCTTGTGCGCAGTGATTGGGACATCGGCAACAAGCCAAGTATACACTAATTATACACTGTCTCTGAGCGCATAGCATACGGTATAGCAATACGGTCTTTCTAGGACCGAACATTGGCGTCGTCTATGGGAAAGATAAAATTCGACTCCCATACCACGATGACGAACACCCATTCGACATCCAGCACTGCCCAAATGCCACTGCGCCAGTCTGCACTGGAACAATTCCAGGTAGCCGCAACCCCTGTATTGGTGGACGTGCAAGTTGAAGTAGTCGGCATTTAGGGACCGACTCCCAGACCACAGCCCAACACGACAGCGGCTACAGCCCGCCTGTAACAGCCCCAATCCCTGTAGCAGATATTGTCCGCTTTGTGCCGGCAACCCTCGGGCCCTCGAGCACGCACGGTTTTACGTTCTGGGGTTACCCCCAAAAGGCCTCTACTAGGAAAGGTTTCCACACCCATATATATGGCATGCTTTGTTCTCCTTTCCAACCGATGTGGGACATTACATCCTCCCCCACTAGGAATACAGCGTCCCCGCTGTACACATCGGTCCAGGACCAGGCTCTGATACCATTTGTAACAGCCCCAATCCCTATAGCAGATATTGTCCGCTTTGTGCCGGCAACCCTCGGGCCCTCGAGCACGCACGGTTTTACGTTCTGGGGTTACCCCCAAAAGGCCTCTACTAGGAAAGGTTTCCACACCCATATATATGGCATGCTTTGTTCTCCTTTCCAACCGATGTGGGACATTACATCCTCCCCCACTGGGAATACAGCGTCCCTGCTGTACACACCGGTCCAGGACCAGGCTCTGATACCATTTGTAACAGCCCCAATCCCTATAGCAGATATTGTCCGCTTTGTGCCGGCAACCCTCGGGCCCTCGAGCACGCACGGTTTTACGTTCTGGGGTTACCCCCAAAAGGCCTCTACTAGGAAAGGTTTCCACACCCATATATATGGCATGCTTTGTTCTCCTTTCCAACCGATGTGGGACTTTACATCCTCCCCCACTGGGAATACAGCGTCCCCGCTGTACACACCGGTCCAGGACCAGGCTCTGATACCATTTGTAACAGCCTCAATCCCTATAGCAGATATTGTCCGCTTTGCCCCCCTTCCGGGACTCACGGTTTTACGTTCTGGGGTTACCCCCAAAAGGCCTCCCCATCCTGAAGTGTGAAAACTTCACCAGCTCATTAAACTTGGCCAGGTACTCGTCGACAGACAACGAGCCCTGAACCAATCGGTCGAACTCTCCCTGCTTCCTTTCCTGAGAGTCGTAAGGAAAGTACTGGCCCAAGAAGCTCTCCTCGAAGAATGGCCACGTCATCACATGGCCCTGCATCTCGTAGACCTGAGAAAGGTTGGTCCACCACTCATGGGCCTCGCCCTCCAGCATATAAGTGGCGAACAACAGCTTCTGCGGATCGGTGCACTGCATGATCCGGAAAATCTTGTCTAGCGCCTGAAGCCATCTAGCAGCAGCAATGGGATCATACGATCCGTCGAATGAAGGTGGCTTATGCTTGCGGAAAGCATTCAGCCGGCGATCGATCTCGTCACGATCCTCAGCAAGTACGGGGATAGTCTGCATGGCCCCCGTCAAGTGACTACCCTCACCCATCTGGCTCTGGGAGTCCTCCTGTTGACTAGGCGGAGGTGGAGGCGGTGGCGGAGGTGGAGGTGGTGGAGGACCCTGGCCCGCAGCAGGACCAGCCCTCAACTCCTCCAACATGACTCTCATCATCGTCATGTTGGCCATCCGGTTCTCCTCCAGAACCTCTGCCGTGGTTTGCCGGTTCGCATCTCGAATTGCGTCCAGCATCGCCCGGTTCGCCAGCCTCGTGGCTTCCTGGTCGGCTAGTCGGGCCGCCTGCATCTCAGCTAATGCAGCCAGGACAGGATCCGTCTGATCCTCGCTCGTACTCGTGTTTCTCCTTGGTGGCACCATGACTCTGCACAAGTTACACAAAGAATGAGTTGATCAGGCCCACGCCATGTGGTCACATATGCATTATCATGAAACACACCATCCAGAGAGAACACAAAGTAGACACGCAACGACACATCCTAAGTTATTGCAATACATACAGGCTTTTCCCTAGAAAGTGCTCTGATACCATTTGTAACAGCCCCAATCCCTATAGCAGATATTGTCCGCTTTGTGCCGGCAACCCTCGGGCCCTCGAGCACGCACGGTTTTACGTTCTGGGGTTACCCCCAAAAGGCCTCTACTAGGAAAGGTTTCCACACCCATATATATGGCATGCTTTGTTCTCCTTTCCAACCGATGTGGGACTTTACATCCTCCCCCACTGGGAATACAGCGTCCCCGCTGTACACACCGGTCCAGGACCAGGCTCTGATACCATAAAATGTAACAGCCCGTGTTAACCCGGTCCGTTAACACACTATCGTATTAAGCCACGCTTAATTAAAATGCGGAATAACTTTTTCTTTAATTCAATTATGACGTCATTAACTTAACCAACTTGATTACTTAATCATTTTCATAAAAATACTGCCTGTATGTAAATTGCAAGACAACTAACTGAATACCTCGTACATAAATATAATGTGAGTATCTAAAACCACAGGACTACAATATGCAGCCTGGGTCAAAATCCTGATACTTTAATTACAACATTAAACCAAAAGACAATAGTCAAACCATGTGGCATGGACAAACCCCATGCTCACCAAATAAGGCAACAATGCCCACAAAACAGTCTCAACATGATAACATAAATAAAGCGGAAAACATAACATAACAGCAGTCAATCCAGCAGAACAGCATATCAAACTATCAACTCAGCTCGGGCCTCCTGCCACCTGAGCCCTCAACATTACCTGATCCTGAAATAAGCGTCCCCAAACGTGGGGTGAGATCTCTAACAAGAAATCTCAGTAAGACAAGGGGTCCTCAAGGAGTATCCACCCCAAGCTCACTTACATGTGTAATATAAGTTCTAAAAACAGTATTTACAGTATAAGTTCCAAAACTATGCGATGCAGCAATTATTCATGTCATGTGTGCATATCAAATCTACTGGCCAGAGAAATGTAGGAATACGTCTATGCCTACATGAGTACCAGGACGCTACCTGTACCTCACCACAGCCTCACCATCTTGTATGTACTACATACTCAGGCTTACCGTATAGGTGGACACCACATGCATATCATAATAGCTCATTACATATAAACAGCTCAACAGCATTTCAAAATAATCAAAGCATGTAACACAGCATGCATAAACCCATCCCCATGGGACATGGTGGAACATCAAAATGGCTAAACCGAGGACACGAAAGCTTACCTTGCAAGCTAGCTATCCAAGCCAAGAGTCCAACCACTCACTAGTCCTCAAACAGCAGTATCACAATCTGATGTGGACCATATATCAAGTCAATAACAATGCACAACATGCATACAACTTAAAGACTACGCCTTTCCTTTACGTTTTACGTCTTAAGGCTTCCAACAAAGCCATAAGCCCTTAATCATATGATTCTGACTTAGTCCTTTTATTACAGAAGTTCAACTTCCTTAAATTAGGGTCCACACACATCCCATAGCTTACTGTTCATACAGTGAAGCTACTATCTGCGCAGAACCCAGGATATCCGGATATCAGAAGGGGCATATCCGGATATTCCATATCCGGATATCACACTGGACATATCCGGATATGTCATATCCGGATACCCAGATCCCATATCCGGATATCAATATCCGGATACCATATCCGGATACTGATATCCGGATATCTGTTCGACAAATATCCGGATATCTCACGACAGAATGCAGTTTCTGCATTTCGTGAATATCCATCCCAAAGATCCAACTTTTAACACATGTACACGTTAAAGCATGCATCTTTAAGCATATACAAGTTCACTTAGGTGTTGGTTACTTCATTTTAATCTTTTACATGCCAAGACACCAACTTTAAGCATTAAACTTAAGATCAAAGGTGTAGAACACTTACCCCAAGCTTTGAGCAGCCAACAATGGTGCTCTTGGAGCTCACAAGTCAGCTCCAAAGTACAGACCTCAAGGTGCACGAAAATGTCACCCAAGCAAGGACCTTTCCTCACAAAGAAGGCTTCTTGAGGCTTCACCACTCAAGAACAAGACTCCCACCACCCAAAACCACAAACTCAGACCTCACTACCTCACTCACAGGGCTGGAACAGAGGAGAAAACACCTCACACTCCCTCACCAAGCAAGCTCTCACAAGCACAAGGCACAAGGAGAAGAAACCAAAGAGAAAGGGAGCTCCTTGGCTCTCAACAATGGAGGGGAAGGTGACCAAGGGTGGCTGAAGGAATATGCAGGAAGGAGGCACGTAGAGAATAGGTTTTTGACCTAGGATAATGTGCCAACTTATGTTTAAATAGGCATTAAGCCTCAACGCGCGGTATTAGCCTTAATCGCAAAGTAAAAGATATTGATCCCAAACTTCGGATTCTAGACCTACGCATTTTTCTAAGATTTGTCATATTTTTATTTTATTTTTCGGAGCACCTTTCCGGTACGCGCTTTTCCATAGCCAGTATCAGTTCTGGCATCAGATTACGTCATTTTGACTTGAAACTTGTTTTACAAGTCCTACATAATATTCTAGTAATTATCATGCATTCGTTATAATTTTCCGGGATACTTTTCCGGTACGCATTTATACCGAGTAGCAGAACCGGTATCTGCGCTTTTCTTCCGAAAGGCGACTTTCAGCATTTTTACTCACTCAATATAATTATCTAAGCCCAATAATAATTATTAGGGTCAATTATGGAATTATTTCTTAATTATCATAATTAATTTACTAATTACCTTAATTAGCGGTGCGGGTTCTTACATTCACCCCACCTTTTTAAGGATTTTGTCCTCAAAATCAGAAACATACCTGTCTCGAAAGTCGGGATACTGTCGGAGAAGCTCATCCTCTCGCTCCCAGGTACACTCCTCAGGAGTTCTTCCTGACCATTGTACTTTGACCATCGGAATGATCTTGTTCCTCAACTGCTTCTCGCCACGATCGAGGATCTTGAGTGGTCCGACGGGAGTCTTTAGGTTCTCCCGAACCTCCACATCATCCGGCTGCACCACGTGCGAAGGATCTGCTATGTACTTTCGAAGCTGAGACACGTGAAACACGTCGTGGATGTTGGCTAGGTTCGGAGGTAAGGCGAGTCGATAGGCAACTGGTCCTACTCTACCAAGGATCTGGTAGGGCCCTATGAATCGCGGGCTCAACTTCCTCACGCCGAGTGCCCGTCCAACACCGGTGACAGGTGAAAGTTTCACAAACACGTGCTCACCCTCACTGAACTCCAGTGGACGATGCTTGACATCATAGTAGCTTTTCTGACGATTTTGCGCCTGCTTCAACTTTTCCCTGATCATCTGGATCTGTAGGGTAGTATCTTGGACAAAGTCCAAGCCGAATAGCTCTTTATCTCCAACCTCAGACCAGCAGGTAGGAGTCCGACACCTCCTACCATACAGCGCCTCGTAGGGTGCCATGCCCAGACTAGCATGAAAACTGTTGTTGTATGAGAATTCAACCAACGGAAGGTACCTATCCCATGCAGAACCCTGCTCCAACGTGCAAGCTCTCAACATGTCCTCCAATGTCTGGATGGTCCGCTCAGTCTGTCCGTCAGTCTGAGGGTGATAGGCGGTACTCAATCGCAACTGCGTACCAAAAGCCTCCTGCAGCGCCTCCCAGAACCGAGATGTGAACTTCGGGTCCCTATCACTGATGATACTCTCGGGCACCCCGTGAAGCCTCACGATCTCGCGGACATATAGCTTGGCCAACTGCTCTGTAGTGAAGCTCACCTTCACTGGAAGAAAATGGGCAGACTTGGTCAATCTGTCCACAAAGACCCAGATAGAGTCACAACCAGCCTGAGTTTTAGGCAATCCCACCACGAAGTCCATGGAAATACATTCCCAGTTTTAGGTAATGTCCCACATCGGTTGGAAAGGAGAACAAAGCATGCCATATATATGGGTGTGGAAACCTTTCCTAGTGGAGGCCTTTTGGGGATAACCCCAGAACGTAAAACCGTGAGTCCCGGAAGGGGGGCAAAGCGGACAATATCTGCTATAGGGATTTGGGGCTGTTACACCGCCCACCTCCACACAATGAGCCACCGCGAGACGTGACCACGATGGCCATGAATGCCATCCTTCAAAGGCTGCAAGAGATGGAAAACAGATTCCTGACTCAGCAGCGATTAGATGCCCAAATGATGGCGGCATTGGAGACCGAGCTGAGAAACCGGAACATAGAGGAACGACCTGGAGGAGCTGGTCAGGTCCTAAATGGTAGATCTCAACATCAGAACGCCGAAGGCGCCCAACATCAAAAGATTGAAGGCCGACCTAGAGGGAACGACCATGTTGGTGATTGTAGGCCGCAACGTCAGAACGTGGCCACAATCGAAGGAAATGCACAGAACATTCAGAACCCTAACCTTGGCCACAACCAGAATGGTGGAGGGCCGAACGACCACAAAGACGAGAATTATCTAAACGATGAGGAGGCTAATGATAGCCCATTCACTGAGAGGCTCATGAACTTGGCTATACCGCCGAGGTTCAAGAGCACCACGATACCTCCGTACGACGGAAGTCGGGACCTAGAAGCCCATTTAGAGGCTTTCAAAACCGAGATGTTGTTCAACGGGATCACTGGACCTATTAAGGCCAGAATCTTCGCAACGACATTGACTGGTCAGGCTATGACCTGGATAACCAGGCATCCCAGGAACTCAATCGACTCGTTTGAGGACCTAGCCCGGACTTTTCGACTGAACTTTGCAATGTGCAAGGTGCATCCATTGCCGACCTATGCTCTGGGAAGAATCCGGCAGAAGGAGAATGAATCGCTGAGGAAATACCTCGACAGGTTCAAGGATGTCTCCCTCAAGGTTCGGGGCTTGACTGAAGCAGTGCACCTTCACCTAATCATCTCGGGATTAGATGATGACTCTCCACTTGCGAAATCCATTTACAATAACCCGGTAGGTGATCTGGAAGAGTTCCGACGAAGGTCGGATAAATACATTGTCGTGGAAGACATGCAAAAAGTCTACGTGGAGTCTCGGGGTCGAAGTCCGACACGTCGGAGTCCGAGTAAGAAAAACAACAAAGACCGGGACCAGAAGGGGTCGATGAAAGGGAAGGACACTCGTGATAAGAGGTCTGAAGATCGGTCTCCAAGGAGGAAATATAATGACTATGCGCCTTTGAACATGTCCAGATCTAGGATATGGAAGGAGGTGGCTCAAACCGAGATGCGCAATGTCGAGAGACCTCGACCTCAAAGCTAAGAGCGGGTTAGACAGAAACAAATACTGCGCCTTCCATGATAAGAACGGTCACGTTACGGATGACTGTTGGGACCTCCAAGATGCAATTGAAAAGCACGTCAGAGAGGGGAAGTTGAGGCAATATATCATCCGAACCTAGGGCAAGAAGAATAATAAGTGGAGGCAAAGAAGCCAGAGCCGAAGTCGAAGCCCAAAGAGAGAGGATAGAAAGGATCAAAGACAAGACTGCCCTACCAAAGGCAAAGAGGCCGAAGATAAGGATAAGGCTTTTCCCGAAGCCGAATTCGAGTGCAACGTTAGAGATAGGCCAACCTTCAAGGGAAAAGCCAGCAATTCTGCCCCCAAGACTTTTCTTCACTCAGGAGGAACTACCAATGGTTTTACCCGAACATACAGACGGATTGGTAATCACCGGAGTGCTGGTCAATTTTCGGGTTAAGAGAATCTTTATTGACCACAGAAGCTCGGCGGACATAATTCTCTGGGATGTTTTCCAGAGGATAAACCTTGACGAGAAGGACTTGAAACCATGCGTCTCCGAGCTGGTCGGGTTCAACAGGGCGTCGTCCCCTCCAAAAGGTCACATCGATCTAAAGTTGACCTTAGGCACAAAGGACTCATTCCAATTTGGAAGGGTTCAATTCGTGGTAGTGGACACCACCTCGTCCTATAACGTGATAATTGGCCGACCTACAATACACGACTGGTATATGCTGATCTCCACCAAGCATCAAGCACTTAAGATGACGGGTCCCAATAATGAGGTCGTCACTATAAAGGGAGATCAAAAAGAATCCAATGAATGCTACTATGAGACCCTGCGAATCAATCAAGGTGGTCCATCATCTCCTCCTCGTCTAAAAAATGGAGAAACTAAGGACAAATCGTTACTCCCATGTGGCACTGAGGTAAATTTGATCGAACTAGACATGAGGGAGGAGCTCTAAGCACCTCGACCAGAACCCCAAGGAGAATTGGAAGACGTCAATATTGGGGAGGACGGTAAAGGGCACACCAAGGTGGGAAAAAGCCTGGAGACCGGATTCAAAAGGAGCTTGTATCCTTCTTAAAGGAAAAATATGACGTGTTCGCATGGAAGGCCTCAGAGATCCCAGGAATATACCCAACTTTTTGTTGCCACAAGCTCTCCATGTACCCCGAATCGCAGCCATTGTCCCAAAAGAAGAGGAAGATAGGATCTGACCGACGTCAAGCCTTAAGTGAACACGTCGACGAGCTGTTAGAAGCCGGATTCATCAAGGAGATACATTACACCACTTGGCTCGTCCAAAATAGGCCCCGCACACACTGGATAGTCACCCGTTGGGAGCATGTCCACCCCACTGGGGTCTCCAACTAGAAGTTGGGCCACGTCAGCAGGAGACATCGTGGATCGTATGTGAAGGATCTCAAGAAGAACCCAATTTTGGACGTCGGACTCCTCCATTGCTGTGGTCCTGGAACACGAAGGGTGAGGATCAGTATAAAAATCATCCAAGTCCGACCTGGTATCTCCGAGATCGGATGGCAGTGAGCATGGACTCCACGAAAATGGAATGGAGCTATCAGAACTGCTGACAAGGTCAACAAACGGTACCCGCCTTGAAGTAGAATCATCAAGGCAAGAAGGAATGACTGATTCAGGAAAACCTAGCTCGGTCGAAGAAAGACTGGAGGAGCTATCACTCAAACCAAAAGGAGGAATCCGATCCAGAATGGACCTCGGACCCGGAACTACCTGGGAGGACGGCAAGATATAGGACAAAGGGATAGGATCGGGAGAGGAACTCAACCCAGGAATTGGAGGACTCACTAAAGGAGGGTTGTTGGTGCCAAAACTAAGCCGACTTTGACGACCCCTCCTCTCCGACCTCTCCCTCTCCTCCTAAGGCCACCCCGGGATTTCCGAAGACCTCCCCTATTACCGCGAAGAAGCTGTTGAAGCTTCTCCTCCTCGGTGTACTCTTTACCAAAGAGCCAAAACTGAACAGCCCGAGGTAACTGCCTAACTACCTCCTCACTCACTTCATCACCTCTGACAGAACCCGGGCCAGAAGAAAGAACCAGGGGCACTCATCAGGAACCCCCCCCAAAAAAAAGAGAACAGAGAATCTCTCAAACGAAGCAGACAGAAAGAACACAAGATCAATACAAAATAAAAATGCTAACTCTAGAATCCCGAAGCTATACGGCCAAACAAACAGCAAAAGATGCACTGGGCGAAATACTCGAGACGATGGAGTAAATGAAGGAAATAAACTAACACTTGAAACAAAAAATATGAAAGGAAGAAGAGATAAGGACCGAGAAGAAGGTTAACAAACTCAGAATGCCTTGACAACGAAGGGAGAACCAGGAATTCAAAGAAACACGCCTGAAAGTGGAGAAAAACTAAGCAGGAAAGTAGAGTGCAAAGGGTAACACCGGTGAACGAGAATCCTGTACCAGTTTGAAAAACTGGTATTTAAAGGGGAAGCAAAGCCACAGGCGCGAAGATGAAAGGATCTCAAACCGTTCAAGTAACCATGGGCAAAACGGTAAAATCACTCCTACATGCATTTAATGTGCTTAATCATGACCTATGCAAGGCTCGGTACGACGCGTCTTGCACGATGCACGAACCCCCAATAAGGGGAAGGCACGTGGAAGCTTATAATCGTCACAGCAAGCATGAAACGAAAGGTCAGGTTGATATGATAAGACTAAACTCCGACCTACGATCTCCAAGTTGATCGTAACATTACGTGTCAGACCAAAGCTCGGCCAGAAGGCCAAGGCCGAAAGTTGCGATGTGACTACGAACTTTAACTCTACCCAGCATGATGAGACCGAAAGATCCGACCAAAGCAAGGCTGGAAGGCATGAAACAAACTCCAGGAAAATTTGACATGCTACAACTCGACTTCACATACAAACGCCAAGGAAGATCAAGAAGCATCACGAGAACGACCTTAGCAAAGGTAATTCCGAGCTAGAACACAGACGTCAAAGAATCAAAAAGCTCTAAATCCGAGACCAACGAACTCGGACAAATCATATCCGAGGTGTCTCAGCAACACCTCGGCATTCCAAGCCTCGAAATATCGAGTTCAGGGGCAACTGTTATGGATATGAATTTCATATCCCAACTACCCACCTAAGAATCTATTAAGAGATAGAGTCATAAGCATCTCAACAACTCTAAGACTGTCAGAGGGCACAAAATAATGATCATATCCCAACAGAAAGGTAGCTGAATCCTATTGAATTGGGGGAGCTCAAAGGGCCCAAGCCTAGGAAGGTAATCCTATAAATAAGAGCCTAAAAACCCCAGGTAAACACTTTGAACTTATTTACGAATACTGCCCACACTGTGTACACACCCACGCCTTGACTAGAAGCCTATTGCTTGTGCGCAGTGATTGAGACATCGGCAACAAGCCAAGTATACACTGATTATACACTATCTCTGAGCGCATACCATACGATATAGCAATACGGTCTTTCTAGGACTGAACACCCACATTTAATGCTTTCAGCCTTTGTATGGTTATGATTCCCCGCATTTAATACTTTCAAGTATATATATGACAAGTATTTGATTGCTGCACATACAGCAGCTGCAGAAATGTAAACCCCATATAATATATATATATATATATATATATATATATAATTTTAATTTTTTTAAACATTTTTCTCTTGGTTTATATTTTTAAATTTCATATCTAGTTTTTACATAAACATTAAATTAAATAATTTTTCAGAAACTATAAACAAGAATACAAGATGATTAAAGTAATCATGGATATATTAATATATAGATAATTGAGAGAGGGAGGTCGTGACCTTGTTCAGGCATCGTGTCCACTGGCTACGGTGGAGGACGGCCTTAAGCGTGTATTGCCGACCACCTAATTTAGAATACATGGTCAAATACGTATAAGTCAATTTCCACACACGCAGAGATCAACCATTGATTGAACCTTCCTATGCTACAATATCATATTATCATTTACTCTAGTTTTTTATACCGGTCTCTCCGGTATCACGTGTTGGATGCTACTTTGACCCATGAATGAGGATAAGTAAGTGTTATGATCCAAAGATTGTAAAAAAAAAAAAAAAAAAAGGTAATCGGCTAATGTTTTCTACGTCATAATAATGCGACTTTGATACTTTACCAAAAGGAAAAGCTTGTTGGACACTGGACAGCGACTCCTAGGGAGAGCCTTTCTCCATCAATATTATAGATTTTTCCCCTTCGCATTCATTTACAAAGTTACAAATTTAATGATTGCACCTTTCTTTTCGAAAATGCAATCATGAATATACTGTAACTTCTTGTTGCGATAAATGTTAAATTAATTCACATTAAATTATACAAGTGTAAAAGTAATAATAATAATTAAGCGGTCCTCTCTCTACACCTAATTATATCGCATCATTTATGAAATTACTGTACACACAAAAGTTAACAAAAACCGAATCAAGAATTTTAGAGTGCCTTCAATCTGAGAGCACTGTGATAACGTAGGATTTGTATGCTCCAGGATTTATGGAAAAAAACGCTGAAAAAGGTTCATTATAAATTATTGCCCAAAGACCTGAAGCCAAAGAAAATAATATATGTGCCCATCAAGTACAACAATAACAATAAGAGAAAATATTGGGCAAAAACATTAATATATTGTTTTTTAATTAAAAAATTATGAATTTATTTCAATTTTGAAAATAATTATGCATTTATTACACAATGTCACGTCTCATTTGGGCGTCACATATCATGCCCAAGAAGGACGTCACGTCCTAGTGGGTCACGCCCAAACCAAGCGTGACATGTTACGTCCAAATGAGGCGTCACCCACCAACCCTATAAAATCCCCCATTTTTTAATTTTTACCATTTCTCTCACTTTAATCTCTCTCTCTCTTTTTTTTTTGGTAAATAAATCTCTCTCTAACCAAGTTGTGCTCTAGACCATATGTGAAATTTTCCGTAGCGAAGTTCTGCTAACATAAGTAAGTTCTTAATACCTGCTATGTGTACGTCTAAATTACAGTGATGCGTTACGAATATGTTAGGATTTATCGTATATTAGTGACTTAGAAAATAATGATAGTGACTTAGGAATTTTGTACCATGCTATGAATGCTTTAATGACTTAGTATTTTTTTTGTTACGTAGCTATTATTATTATTTAATTATGCATTGGTGTTTAGCGTATATGTGATTTAGAAAATAGTAATAGTGACTTAAGAACTTTTTAGTGACTTAGGTATTATTATTATTATTTAATTATGAAATAATTAGTGACTTAGGTATTAGCAATATGTCATTACGAATTAATTAGTGTCCAAGGTATTATTATTATTTCATTACAAATAAAGTAGTGTACTACGTATTAATATTATTTCATTACTTACGATTGTAGTAAATACGTAGGATTTATGCTTAATAATTTTGATAGTAAATTAGGGCTTTGCTTAATTAATTTGTAAATAAAATTTGCTATTATATGTGATTAATTTCAATGTTGTTTTATATAGTTTTTTTATCATGGGTGATTCATCATCATCTGGGGGTTCTGCATCCGATCACGAGGCAGAGCCTACCAATCCTACTATGTATATCATACCTGGGCTGTATAGATGGGTGGTCCTTCGGAAGAGGACACAAAGTGCCCATATTTCACAGCGGGTGTGGAATACGAAACATGTGCGTCAGTTGAAGACCAGGCATGGCAAAGTACAAGGGGGTCACCTACCGGCACTATTCCAGATGTGGTCGTCGACTACCTCACACAGGCTGGATTTATACATGTTGCACGCATGCGGCATATCCAGGTATACAATTTCCGACTTTACAATTTATGTAGTTATTCAATACAATGAAATAACATGTGATAATTGTATAATTTATTTCAGATTGATGCCCCTGTTATGGACCTGTGCGAAAGGCCCGCGAAGTCGGCACTCTTCAGCAACCCGGTGAGAGGCCCATGCAGTCAAGCCCATTACGTCAACCCGGCAACGCTCGAGCTCGACACGTTACCTCTAGTAAAAGCCCAACGGATCACATTTAAGGGAATATAACGCTCGGCACGTTACATCTTGTAACGGCCGACCAAGCTGTAATGGCCCCCGCGCCATTACAGCTCAGCTCCACGTTTCAACCATAGGAACAGCCCCTATAAAAGGAAGGGCTCATCGACGGTAAAAGACACACTATTGACTACATTCACCATCCTCACTACACTGATACTGTAGTCATATTCTTTCTATTTGACGATCAAGCTAGGTTTAGGGATATCTTTACAGTAGATACTCCTAACCAAGGCTGTACGATCCAAAGTGACCAATCAGCGTGATAAAGGCTGAACATTCCTGTCCCCAAGACAGAACATTGGCACTGTCTGTGGGAAAGAACCCACGACCAAAAAATGGTGGTTCACCCGAGAAGCAACAGTCAACCAAATCCACCGCTGGAACCGGTTTTGGAAGAAATCACTCAACCCCAAAACCGGCCGAATGATGGTGTGGACCACGATCACGTGCATCTCAGCAAAGACGTCTCTGACTCTGCTTCTACCCCTATGAGGCAGGAGCGGCGTCAGTCAGACGCTCTGGCCCCACCTAGGACAAACCCGTCCATGCCTGCCAGGGAATTAGCTGGCAATGTCGCCCAGTCGGTCGATCCCGAATCCCGGGTGGCCCACACTGCTCTTGCCGCCGTTCTACAACGCATGACGGAGATGGAGGATCACACCAATCTTCAACGTCAGCACGACCTTCGAGTAATGCGTGATGAGCATCTGCGAGGGATCCGTGATTTAGAGCATCGTTTGAGGGGAATAATTGAACCCCGGCAGGATGGCAGACGAAGCCACAATGGCAACCCATCTCAACAGAACCAGGCCCAAAGACATGGGCCCAGCCTAGCACATGATGAAATCAATGTAGCTATGACAGGACAAACCACGACTCCACCAGCCACGAATCCGGTTCCCCAAATGGGGGCGGATATTCCGAGGAACCAGGAAGAGTTGCATCCTGATAAAGGAAGGCATACAGCTGAACTCGGTTCATATAAAATAAGGTATAGTAGGGAAAATACAACAACAGCCCCTTTACGAGCGCGATCTTGAATGCTCCTTTCCCGGAGGATTTTGATTCTGCACGCTTACCAAAATATGATGGGAACCAGGACCCACAGGTTCACATCGATGCTTTCGACACTGATATGTATATCAGAGGGATTGATGAACCCCTTATATCTCGGATATTTGCCATCACCTTAACAGGAGCAGCACAAGCATGGGTCTCCACCCTCCCTGCCAATTCCATCAGTTCCTTCGAGGAATTCGGACATCGCTTCCTCCTTAATTTTGCCACAAGCAAAAAGCATCCCAAATCTAAATTCGCACTCGAAAAAATACGCCAAAATCCAGGCGAAACCCTCCAAAATTACCTAAATCGGTTTAAAGATGCTGCCCTGCAGGTGCCAAATTTACCGGAGAACGTTCATGTTCACCTCATTGTGGCTGGCTTGGACGGAGCCTCCAGACTTGCCAAGTCGGTTTACAAAGATCCTGTGAAAACACTCGAAGAATTCAGAACCCGATCTAAGAAATACTTGGAACTCAAGCAAATGGAGATAGCAAATGCCCAGCCGGACGAGGAAAAGGGGGTAAGTCCAAAAGACAAGAATCCGGTGCCACAATCGCGAGATCGATTTGATTTCAAGAAAAAAGATAATAGACCCCGAATTTCCGACTCCTGAGATCGTATTGGGAGGTACGACAAGTACACACCACTGAATGCTCCGCGTTCTCAAATATGGCGAGAAGTAGCCATGAGTGAAATGAGGAAGGTGGATAGACCCCGGCCCATATTTAACAGAGGAGGGCTGGACAAATCCAAGTACTGTGCATTTCATGATGGGCCCGGTCACACATCTGATCAGTGCTGGGATCTTCGAGATGCAGTTGAAAAATTCGTACGAGATGGCAGGCTGCGACAATATGTGATCCAGACACAAGGAGCTAAGAATAGTAAAAGGAAATTTGACAATAGAAAAAGAAACAGAAGCCCAGCACCGGAGAACAAGGCCCCAGAAAATAACATCTCGACAAAGGGACCTCGCCATGAGGAGTTCCCGGAGGTAGCCTTCGAATGCAATGTAATAAGTGGAGCTCTTGGAGGAGGCAGCGACACGATGAATGCAAGACGAAAATACTTAAGGGAAGTTCTCTCTATTAGGGATCATCCTACTTTTAAAGAAACTCAACGAATTCCAGATCCTCCTTTGTTGTATTTCACAAAGGACGATATGCAATGAGTCATGCCAGGACACGTTGATGGGTTGGTCATTGTTGGGACCTTAGTCAACTGTCGGGTTAAAAAAATCTTCGTGGACGCCGGAAGCTGTGCCGACATTATATTATGGGACGCATTCAAAAAAATGCATCTCGACGAGGAAGATCTCCACCCCTGCAGAACAATGCTGATAGCCTTTAATGGGCAACACACCACTCCGAAGGGGTACATAGACCTAAGGTTGACTTTGGGGACAAAACACGCTTTCAAGTCAGAACGGGTGCGGTTCATAGTAGCCGACTTTCCCTCAGAATACAATATAATCTTAGGACGACCAACAATACACCACTGGGACATGATGGTCTCCACCAAACATCAGAAGATTAAAATCGTGAGTGACACCAATGAAATAATCACCAATTGTGGTGATCAGAAGGAATCTCGAGGCTGTTATTTTGACACAATTAAAGAATCGTCCAACCCACCTCGAATTCACCCAGGAGATAAACATACCACAGATCTCGCTTCTTCACACAAAGGAAAGTCGATCAACGTCGTGGAACTCGACATGAGGGAAGAAACAATTCCACGACCAGAACCCGATGGAGAGCTAGAAGATTTGGTACTAGGAGATGAACCCGAGCAGTACACACGAATCGAAAAATCCACGGATCCTTTACTTAAAGCAGAGATTGCTAAGTTTCTCAGAGGAAACAAGGATGTCTTTGCCTGGACTTCGTCGGAAATTCCGGGTATCGACCCAAAATTCTGTTGCCACAAGTTGGCAGTCTATCCGGGCTCAATTCCAATTTCGCAAAAGAAGAGGAAATTGGGACCCGAGCGACAACAAGTCTTGCCTCAAAGCAGCTGAAGGACAACTGAAATGGCTAATCGTGGCAGTAGATTATTTCACCAAGTGGATAGAGGCCGAGCAAGTAGCCACCATCACCTCGGCAAGAATACAGAAATTCTTTGAGAAGAGCATAATTTCCAGGTTTGGAATACCAGCCGAGTTGGTCACAGACAATGGATCACAGTTCGTTGACAAAAAATTCCAACAGTTGATGCAGGACTTTCATATTACGCATCGGTTCGCTTCTGTCGAGCACCCACAATCAAACGGACAGGCCGAAGCAGCAAACAAGATAATCGTGGACGGCCTCCGGAAGCGAATGACAGACGCCAAAGGAAGTTGGGTTCAGCAACTATACTTTGTCCTTTGGGGGTATAGAACAAGTACTCAGACGTCAACAGGGGAAATCCCTTTTCGGTTAACATACGGTTGTGAAGCTATGATCCCGGTGGAAGTCGGAGAGACTTCTTGGAGATGAATGAATAGCATGACGCAGGGCGAGCAACAAAATAGTAGATTGCTTACTGCTGAGTTAGACCTCATTGAGGAAACTCGAGTCCTGGCTCATTGCCGAGACATTATGGCCAAACAGCAGATGGCGGCCAGACATAATAAGAAGGTGCGACCAAGAAGCTTCGAGGTCAATGATCTGGTTCTCAGAATAGCAGATATCGGCAACTGAAATGCACAGGAAGGCAAACTGGCTGCCAATTGGGATGGACCTTACCGGGTTCAGCATAAGCTCGGAAAGGGTGCATATGTCCTAGAAACAATTGAGGGCAAACCAATTAAAAGAACATGGAATGCAGACAAGCTGAAGACATATTACAGCTGAACGACTTTCATCTTTTTTATAGAAGAAGTTATCTTATCTTAGGGACTTTATTTAAAAGCCAAATATGCTGGCACTATTCATGTAATACTCAAACTGGTAATAAATAAATGAGGAATTATTTCTTATTAAAGATTTACTCTTGTTTGTTATTAGTATCGAATACAAACCAAGGTATAAGATGCAATCAGCCAAAACGACCCTGATCAGGTCAAAATACCCATTACTTTTTGCCTTCAAAAAGGATGGGTAGGTACCATGATTGCCTTTACCTTGGAGAAATTTATACACAAATGCGTCTGAAATGACGAAATGTTCTGTATGCCGATTTAGCTTACATAGCTAAGTCAAAAAATATGCGTCAAGGATAAATGACAAAATCGGAATCCGTTTAAACATGCTTTGACCTCGGCCAGGTTATATAAATTAAACTCGTTTAAATCGAACTCGAGCACATACTCAACCAAATATACGATATGTGAAAGCCGGGTATAAACCAGCAATATTCATTACATCTCAAAAAGAGGCTCTTAAAGAGCCCCAACAAAAATTTGAAACAAATAAAAACTAGGGGACAGAAGGAGGACGCGTGCTAGTCTCTTTGCCCTTTTCCACCACAGCTCTATCTTCGCTTGGTGTAGCCGAGTCACAAGGCGGGGATTCTGGAGGGCAGCCAACGATAGCACCATTACTCACGTAAGCCTGAGAATGGATATCACGGGTGATGAACTGAAGGCCCGGATTTACAACTCGCAGTTGGCTGAGAGCATTCTCAAAAGAACCGGTTATGGCCTTCTCGAGTTCGCTCCGGTATGCTTGGGCAGTGCCTTCAGTTTCCTCTAGCTTTGCCTCCATATCTTCAAACTTCTGCTTAAAGTTTGCCAGGGACTTATGATTGAAATCATGCACAGATTTTAGATCCTTGTGTTCTTTCTGGAGCTTAACCAGAGCCTCCCTGGTGGATGAGAGATCTTTCATGATCTTCTCTCTTTCTCCCTTCTCCTTCTCCTGATCTTCCCTCGCCGTTTTTAAGTCGGCCAATACCTTCGACTTCTCTACCTGACAAGCAGCTAAGTCATTAAAGGTACGAAGATAGTCATTTTTCAACGACAGCAAAGGTCGGACCATAGCCGACATCTTCATGCAACCTATCTCCATATCCTCCAATTCCTTGATTTGCGTGGCAGTAAAGGGGGAGGAGTTGAAAAATATTTCAAGAGGGAAAATGGCCTCCCGCAGAGGGTTAGTGATCCCTGACTTTCACAGAGCATGCTTTGAAATTCCAGAAGAAGGTGGAGGCATAATAATGGCCGGAATCGCCGGGGGAGCAACCGGGTTCCCCTTATCCGGCTTCCCTTTCGATTTTTCAACCACTGCCTTAGCTTTTTTGACGGCAGGTTTTTTCGGCTGTTCTTCTGTGACCTTCCGTTTCTTGTTAGGAGGGTCCATGGATCTCCCAGCAGCACCTCGGCTCAAAACCGACAACCACCTGGGTTGGTCGCTCTTCTTGCTCGACTGATCATATTGAGCTTGACCTGCCATATTGGGAACTGCAAAGAAAATGTCAGGCACAGCCACAAAACTTCATAAGACAATCAAAGATGCAAAGATAAACATACTCAATTCCATGTCAAGCTCCTCTTGAGATTTGTAAATCAGCGAGGCAACACTGGCAGACTTTCGGGTTTGTAGATAATTCCCAATAGCAATTGCCGTGTTGACATCTGAAGGACTCAACTCTGACTCACTAAAATGATAGCTTGCAGGGGGAAACCGGAAGTGGTCAGGCGACCAATATAAGGGAAACTTCCCCTCTACATCCTCAGTCCCACAGTTACTAAGGAACCACACATCCTTTCCAGGATGTGCGGAGACTTTAAAAAATTGGTCTTTAAAGTTTTTAAAAGACTCAGTATATACTCGAAACAATCTACGACCCGGAACACCACGAACAGTAACCCATCCCTTTCGTTCAGGGGCTTCGCGATCGGTAAGACGACAAACGACTTGGAAAAAATAGAAAAAGACACAGACTGAAGGTGTGAGCGTCAGTTATGCACAAAAACGCTCAAAGACTTTTACAAAACCCCAGCCGTTGGGATGGAGTTGGGTGGGGGATATATGCAAGTGATTCAGAATTTCTATTTGAAACTTGATCAAAGGAAATCGAACACCTAATTGGGTTATCACATCTCGGTAAAAGAAAAAAGAGCATGAATAGTCTTCTGCCTCTCCGGAACAAACCGGTTCATCTTCGGCTGGAGGGCGAATGTCATAATTTTCCAATTGCCCAACAAGAATATAATACCCCTAACTTAAATAATTTAATTAATTACTTCAAATTAAGTAATTAAGCATGTATTAGTGAGTAAAAATAAGTAAATTCCCTAACAAAATTAATTGGGGTCACTTTTGAGGTAAAAAGTGTACTTAGTGAAAATTAAGAGGTATAAATGGGTGCAGGCAAAAGTACCCAAAATATAAAAATAGAAGTAGAAATATTCCTAGAAAAATATTCCAGACTTTTGGGTAAAGTTTGGTAATTAATGGAGTTGAATAGATAGATGAACTAATACTCACTTAACCTATGTTAAATGACTTGGATACAGAAAAGGACCCAAAACCCCTCCCATTCCCGTCGACAGCAGAAGGAAAGAAAAAGAAAAGAAGAGAAGAAGAAGAGGAGAGGAAGAGAAGAGAAAAAAAAGGAGGAAAAACCCTAGAGTGATCAAACCTTGATGGTTTTGAGTGATTCCAAAGCCTAAACCACTCCAAATCTTCCCCTCTTTCATAATCCTAGCTTGGATCTTAGTGGAGAGTTGTGTGGTTTGAGATATTTCCTTCCAAAGTTTTGACCCATTGGAGGAATTGAGAGATTTGTTGGTTTCTACCTCCATGGAAGCTTGAGGAGTAACCAATCCTTGGTTGTGCAACCATTGGTGGTAAGATTTCATCCTTTGAACTCTATTTTCATGAAGAATCCATGATTTAGGTTTTGGATGAATAGTGTTTTGGGGTTTATGATTATGTGAGTGAATTGGATATGTTCTAGGTAGATTGAGGCCTAGAGTATGTTGAGAAAAGTGTTCAGATGATCATTTTAACGGTGAAAATGTATTTGGAAAATTTGAGATACCGTATTTTTGAATAGTACCGTATACGTGAATAGTGAAGAGTACATATATGTGAATAGTACTGTATGGATGAACAATGCCGTATGCATACATTGATGCTGTATACTAATAGAAATGTATTCCTTGGTTATAGTGTGATGCCAAGTGGACTTGTGGAACAAGAGCATGGACATTAAGCAAGGCTGTTAATCAGTTGAGATTGAGGTGGGTTGGTCATCTGTTGAGTATTTTGTTGGCTTATGGACCTTTTGACTTGGAAGAGGCTAGGAAAAAAGCTATTCTAGGTAAGCCTTCGGACTTTGGATGTAATTCCCTTTATTGTTCCACCAAGCCCTGAACGGGTAATGGTGTGTTGTTGTATATAAATGCAATGAAATATTGTAATGCTTTGTTATACGTATTTGCATGCTTTGGTGTGACATAGGATGGTGTTTCCCTATGTTGGTATGTTGCATGACGATGCGTAAATCATACTTGGTAGTTTAGCTGGCCAGTAGGACTATTTGCATCTGAGTATCCTTAGGACAACTCGAGAGCTCGAGGGATTTCTCCTGGAGATGTTGTGTACACTTGCATGGATATGTATTTGCTGCATTATTATTGTCATTGCTATTACACTGTTATTGAACTATGGGGTGGAGGGATGCTCTAAGGACCCCTGGTTTACTGGATATATTCGTATATCTCACCCCGTGTGGTTGGGGACCCCCTTTCAGGCAAGGATGTTGCAGGAGCCTCTGATGTCAAGTGGCCATATTTGAAGTAAAGGGATATATGAAGATTTAGCATCAATTGAATTAAATATGCCATTTTGTAGTTCATATGTACAAGATTGTAAATGAAAGTCATTTGTTATATGCATGCTATGTTGTAATTATTGGGTATTTGCATATATGATGAAATGATATGTATGCTTCTCTTGTGTATGAGTATCTAGAAAGACTAGAATTCATGTATTGAAAGGATTATATGATGTAAATTAAGTGAAATGAAAGTATGGTATTAAGCTTTAAGTATGTTATTCCGCAATGTATTATGGTTATGGTCACGTAATTGGGTAATTTTAATTCGGCTTGTTTTAAAAGAAAAATTTAACCGGATTTTAATTGCACCAATGTGATTGTAACTGCGCTTAATATCATAAGTCAATGTTAACAAACCGGTTCTAGAACGGGGTGTTACATTTTATGGTATCAAAGCAGTTTTGTAGGGAAACATGTGGACTATTGTAAATTGTGTTTGCTGTTTAATGCTTTGTAGTTGTTTTGGTACTCTTGATGATTATTGCATTTGTGATCACTTAGTGTGAGCCTGATCAACTCATTTCTGGGTGTAACTTGTGCAGTGTCATGACGAGGAACCGGAATAACGCCGAAGCATCGAATGCAAACGCTCAGCCAGATCCTGTTTTGGCTGCTTTGGTTAGGCCACGAGGTGGTCGTGGGACAACGGTTGGGCAGCCGGATCCTATGGTTGAAACCTTGGCAGCTGTGCACAGGGAGTTGGAAGTTAGTCGCCGTGCTAACGAGAACTTACTTAAGACCAATGAGGACACGCGGAATGCTCTGACCGCAATGATGAATGAGCTGAGGGCAATGAGGGGTGCTAGACCCGAGAACCGACAACCCTCTCCTCCTCCTCACACTGCCACGCCTACTCCACCTGCTCACAATGAAGAAGACGGAGCGGGTAATAATGAGGGTGAAGCAAGTCACCACTCAGGTAGTCATAGCCACCACACTGAGGTGCGTCAACCGCGTGCAGAACAGGTTGATGAGCACGAAGCCGAAGAAAGAAGATTAATGGCTTTCAGAAAACACAAACCTCCTTCTTTTAAAGGAGAATATGACCCTATGGTGGCAGCAAAATGGCTCCAAGCTATGGAGAAGATTTTCAGGGTTATGAGGTGCCCTGATGCATTGAAATTGGTCTACTCCGGTTACATGTTGGAAGAGGAAGCGGAGGATTGGTGGACTAATACTGTGCAGCCTTTAGAAGCTGAAGGCCGGGAAATTACCTGGCGATTGTTTGAAACATTGTTCTTAGACACTATTTTCCTAGGGAGGCTAGGGAAAGGAAGCAGAATGAATACAATGATTTGAAGCAAGGGTCAATGTCTATTGATCAATATTTTGCCAAGTTCAATGAATTGGTGAAATATGCAAATTATGGGAGAGCTTTACCCACTTCAGCTGAGATGACCTCTAAGTTTCAGTGGGGTCTGAATGAGAAGATGTCTCGGAAGATGTCAAATTGTGACATCCGAGAGTTTAGTAGATTTGTGAACCAGTGTCGAAAGGTGGAAGAAGTGTACAATGTTTCCAAGATCAAAAAGCCTTCTGAGGCACAAACATCTAGTGCTAGTGGAGCAACTGGCTCTACTTCAGAAAAGAGTAAGAAAATTGATGACAAGAATGGAAAGAAGAAACTACAAGCTAAGCAATCCGATGATAAGTTTAAAAGAAAAGGCAACCAAGGAGATACGGTTGTGAGTGAATTCACCTTGTCTAAATGTGACACTTGCGGGAAGACACATAGAGGCACATGTTGGTACGAAACAAAGTCGTGCTTCAAATGTGGCCAACTGGGTCACTTTGCTAATGTATGTCCAGCTAGGACCAATCGAATTTCAAATGTACATGCAATTGTTGGATCTCGAGCAGGAGGTCAAGATTATACCTTAGAGCCACATGATAGGGAGAAGACTCTCAGGCAAGTGGAAGGTATGATTTGAAAATCTCTTTCTTATAAATTGTTCATCTAGTGTAGTGATGATACATATGTTGTTGCATGAAGTATAAATGCATCCATGTAAGAGAGGTATTATTGATGATGTATGCAAGGTCAGTAAAAGTACACATGGTGTTAATTGACAGATTTGAGGTTAGTCTGATCAAGTGGAGCATGGGCTCTATAACCACAATAGTTAAAGTTAGCGAAAGAAAAGTAATATGATAACATACATAATTATGCCTGATTGCAGGTTAATGTATTGAGGGTAATAAAAGACTATTGCATGATGATGTGAATATGATTGTTCTTGTGAAATCATGTGATATGAATTTGCATCTAAGATGGATGCAAAGTACTAATGAAGAAATTCTCTAAACCGGAGAATAAGTTGATATGGGGCTTTCTTAACGGAATAATTCCGAAGAGTGGTGACTCTAGGAAGCACCCAGACAAATTTTTTTAAAAAAAGGAAATGATTCCTTTAATATAAGTCATGAATTGAGGGTGAAGATGGTATGGTTAGTGAAAGGGCTAATGTACCATTGAAGGATAAAATCATCAGTGAAAGGACTGGTGAGCAATGTCAATGAAAAGACTGATATGTAAAATCAGTGAAAGGACTGATAAAATCATCAGTGAAAGGACTGATGTACGTGCCAATGAAAGGATTGGTGTGTGATATTAGTGAAAGGACTAATATCTAGGTAAAAGTTTAGATAAGGGTTGTGCTATCAGTGAAAGGACTGATATGGTCATCGGTGAAAGGACTGATGGTCCATTATGAGTGTAGTTGGTATTATCAGTGGAAAGACTTATGCACTGATATTTCAGTGGAACATTATTATCAATGAGAAGACTGATGTACTAAAGCCCGTGTAGACGGTAATAGTAGAAAAATGACTAATATTAGACTGAGAACTTAGAAAGGGTTTAAAGTCGTAGTGAAAGGACTAGTTCACGAAATGGAAACTTTTGTGAGATTTGTAACATCCTGGGCGCTGACGAAGGCAGGGAGTGATCGCCGGTGCGCAAGGGCACGGACAAGGAGCGGCTCCTGGCAGGCTTCCAGCGACGGGGGTACATGAATGAATCGAATAACACCGGAAAGAGAGGGATTCCAAAGACTGTGCTGGTATGGGACAGTACAGTTGGGAATGGCTTATAAGAATTAATTGGTACTACCTATACTAACAAGATGCATCTACTTTTCGGTAGCCCGGATCGGAAGAACTCCATAGTTAAGCGTGCTTGACTTGGAGCAATTCTTGGATGGGTGACCTCCTGGGAAGTTTTCCCGGGAAGTGTGCGAGTGAGGACAAAACATGCTGAAAAGTCTCGTGTTAGTGTGTGGGGACAGTCGTTGATCCTTACAAGTTGCCAGGCGTTACAAGTGGTATCAGAGCAGGGCCTCTCATCTAGTACGGTGTGGTTCGAGGGCGAACCAGGCGGAAGCTGGTGGGCATGTAACATCCCGGGCGCTGACGAGGGCGGGGAGTGATCGCCGGTGCGCAAGGGCATGGACAAGAAGCGGCTCCTGGCAGGCTTCCAGCGACGGGGGTACATGAATGAATCGAATAACACCGGAAAGAGAGGGATTCCAGAGACTGTGCTGGTATGGGACAGTACAGTTGGGAATGGCTTATAAGAATTAATTGGTACTACCTATACTAACAAGATGCATCTACTTTTCGGTAGCCCGGATCGGAAGAACTCCATAGTTAAGCGTGCTTGACTTGGAGCAATTCTGTGATGGGTGACCTCCTGGGAAGTTTTCCCGGGAAATGTGCGATTGAGGACAAAACATGTTGAAAAGTCTCGTGTTAGTGTGTGGGGACAGTCGTTGATCCTTGCAAGTTGCCAGGCGTTACAAGATTGGTTGCAAACACCTTTGTAGTGATAATACATGAGAAATTTAAAGGTTTTGTAATGATAATATATGAGAAAATTGAAAGGAAAAGAACTTGGAGTTGATAGACAGGCAAGATAGGAGGTAAGAGGTGATAATGAAACATTGAGAAAATAGTCTGTAAAAGACCGTGTGTCTGACGAAAGGGTTAGCACACAACATAGAGATTGGTGATGATCTTATAATTATCTTAAAGATGAGGATTTTGAAAATAACATTATTAAAATTTGATAATGGTTGATGAGGTAGGACCATGATAGTTTATGGTTTCCTACCAGACAGAAGGATATAGACCCTGGTAAGGATAAAATAAAGGGGCTTGAGGAGAGCAAGCACTACTTACAAGCTCAAAGGCTTGCACCTAGTGGCAAGGTGTGTATAAGTATAGAGATAAAACCATTTCGATGGTAGGTGCACTGGGAAGGCAGAAGGCCTGACCTGTCCAGCTGGTAACGGGGAGAACAAGTTTCTTTGGCGGTAGCCCGAGTTCAGGGATAAGTATGTTCCTGATTTTGCGGACAAAATCGCTAAAAGGTAGGTGAATATAATACCCCTAACTTAAATAATTTAATTAATTACTTCAAATTAAGTAATTAAGCATGTATTAGTGAGTAAAAATAAGTAAATTCCCTAACAAAATTAATTGGGGTCACTTTTGAGGTAAAAAGTGTACTCAGTGAAAATTAAGAGGTATAAATGGGTTCAGGCAAAAGTACCCAAAATATAAAAACGGAAGTAGAAATATTCCTAGAAAAATATTCCAGACTTTTGGGTAAAGTTTGGTAATTAATGGAGTTGAATAGATAGATGAACTAATACTCACTTAACCTATGTTAAGTGACTTGGATACAGAAAAGGACCCAAAACCCCTCCCATTCTCGTCGACAGCAGAAGGAAAGAAAAAGAAAAGAAGAGAAGAAGAAGAGGAGAGGAAGAGAAGAGAAAAAAAGAGGAAAAACCCTAGAGTGATCAAACCTTGATGGTTTTGAGTGATTCCAAAGCCTAAACCACTCCAAATCTTCCCCTCTTTCACAATCCTAGCTTGGATCTTAGTGGAGAGTTGTGTGGTTTGAGATATTTCCTTCCAAAGTTTTGACCCATTGGAGGATTTGAGAGATTTGTTGGTTTCTACCTCCATGGAAGCTTGAGGAGTAACCAATCCTTGGTTGTGCAACCATTGGTGGTAAGATTTCATCCTTTGAACTCTGTTTTCATGAAGAATCCATGATTTAGGTTTTGGATGAATAGTGTTTTGGGGTTTATGATTATGTGAGTGAATTGGATATGTTCTAGGTAGATTCAGGCCTAGAGTATGTTGAGAAAAGTGTTCAGATGATGATTTTAACGGTGAAAATGTATTTGGAAAATTTGAGATACCGTATTTTTGAATAGTACCGTATACGTGAATAGGGAATAGTACATATACGTGAATAGTACTGTATGGATGAACAGTGACGTATGCATACATTGATGCTGTATACTAATAGAAATGTGTTCCTTGGTTATAGTGTGATGCCAAGTGGACTTGTGGAACAAGAGCATGGACATTAAGCAAGGCTGTTAATCAGTTGAGATTGAGGTGGGTTGGTCATCTGTTGAGTATTTTGTTGGCTTATGGACCTTTTGACTTGGAAGAGGCTAGGAAAAGAGCTATTCTAGGTAAGCCTTCGGACCTTGGGTGTAATTCCCTTTATTGTTCCACCAAGCCCTGAACGGGTAATGGTGTGTTGTTGTATATAAATGCAATGAAATATTGTAATGCTTTGTTATACGTATTTGCATGCTTTGTTGTGACATAGGATGGTGTTTTCCTATGTTGGTATGTTGCATGATGATGCGTAAATCATACTTGGTAGTTTAGCTGGCCAGTAGGACTATTTGCATCTGAGTATCCTTAGGACAGCTCGAGAGCTCGAGGGATTTCTCCTGGAGATGTTGTGTACACTTGCATGGATATGTATTTGCTGCATTGTTATTGTCATTGCTATTACACTGTTATTGAACTATGGGGTGGAGAGATGCTCCAAGGACCCCTGGTTTACTGGATATATTCGTATATCTCACCCCGTGTGGTTGGGGACCCCTTTCAGGCAAGGATGTTGCAGGAGCCTCTGATGTCAAGTGGCCATATTTGAAGTAAAGGGATATATGAAGATTTAGCATCAATTGAATTAAATATGCCATTTTGTAGTTCATATGTACAAGATTGTAACTGAAAGTCATTTGCTATATGCATGCTATATTGTAATTATTGGGTATTTGCATATATGATGAAATGATATGTATGCTTATCTTGTGTATGAGTATCTAGAGAGACTAGAATTCATGTATTGAAAGGATTATATGATGTAAATTAAGTGAAATGAAAGTATGGTATTAAGCTTTAAGTATGTTATTCCGCAATGTATTATGGTTATGGTCACGTAATTGGGTAATTTTAATTCGGCTTGTTTTAAAAGAAGAATTTAACCGGATCTTAATTGCACCAATGTGATTGTAACTGCGCTTAATATCATAAGTCAATGTTAACAAACCGGTTCTAGAACGGGGTGTTACAAGGAAGGCTAGCCACGTCATCGAAACTCATCCCGGACGTTGTGTTTAACACTTCATACGTTACCCAAGGGAACTGAGAAACTAAGGAAGTATGGGGAGACTCAAAACATGACTCGGTCGAACCCGACTCATCTACACCTTCTTCAGGGAAACATGCCATTAATACCTAGAAATGAAAAAACAACAAAAGGGGATCAGATGAGGATGGATATACCTGAATTTAAAGTGCTATCAGATGAATCATTAGATGATGACGACGACAATTCAAAAATCGTAATTGGCTCATTAGCCCGACCAGATGGAGGAGTAGAATCTGGAATGCTCCCATGACGGCAACTATCAAGAGTTGATTCGGCCAAAGAATCACATCCTTGTTGGACGAGTTGAGAACTCAGATAAACACAAGAAAAGCAAGGAACATCCTTGGAAGAAGGAAGAGAACGACGAAAACCTCCAAATTTAGAGCCCGAATGATTCAGACTCTCAGACGAAGAAGGGGGAAGAATAGGTGATGGAACACGAGGGCGGGAGGCTACACGACCCTTTCGATCGCCTTTACGCGATCTTGAACCACGGTACCCGCGAAGCATGGCTTTCCATTCTTCCTCTACGGTCCTGGGAATCCCCTAAAGCCAATAGCGGGCACCAGGAGGAATGCTTTCCAACAAATTGGAATCTATGTCATTCTCTTGGCTACAACGCAAAGCTGGGAAGGAAAGTCTTTTCCTTCCCATTTTTCGTGTGAGAGTTAAGGATACTTGGAAAAGAAAATGTCACAGCAGGAAAATGGCAGCAACATTCCAAAGACAGAAAATAGAAAGAGGATGATGCTAGACTACATATGAAATGCAATTAAGGGAGGAAGAGCGCAACACAGAAATAAGAAGAAGCAAAGTAAGTATCTCAAAAATACCTGATTATAGAAGATACGTGAACAAAGTGAGTGATTTGTAGCAAAGCAAGTCAGGAACCACGAAAGCTTATGAGGAAAATGAATGGTACGAGAAAAATGATGAAGGGAAATGGAAATAAACTGCAGAATAAAAAAAAACTACAGGAAGACCAAAGAGCAAGGCTATTAAGGTCATTTAAAGTCCATCGTGTGTAACAACCGCCAAAAATCGCGAGTAAAGGGTGAGGCATTTTGGAATAACAAAAGACGCAACCACCCCATCGCCGCAAAAGGCAATGATTCGACGCACAAAATGATGGCATCCATAAATACGCATGGTAAACAAGACTGCACAAGGTAGTTGCAGCACGCAAAGGCATGCGAACAACGACGCGTGGCCAAATGTACGGTTAGCAATTCACAAAGGGAAAGCATCTTCCGAATTCTAAAAAGTGATTCGAACATAAACAAGATATCCAACAAAACTCTACAAACATGTCCACACCCGGGTTACTACAAACATGTCCACACCGGGTTACATATCCACATTACGTACACCCAGGCAACCCGAAGGTACGGATAGCCTGGTTGTGGGGCAACTGTTATGGACCTGTGCGAAAGGCCCGCGAAGTCGGCCCACTTCAGCAACCCGGTGAGAGGCCCATGCAGTCAAGCCCATTACGTCAACCCGGCAACACTCGAGCTCGGCACGTTACCTCTAGTAAAATCCTAACGGATCACATTTAAGGGAATATAACGCTCGACATGTTACATCTTGTAACGGCCGACCAAGCTGTAATGGCCCCTGCGCCATTACAGCTCAGCTCCACGTTTCAACCATAGGAACAGCCCCTATAAAAGGAAGGGCTCATCGACGGTAAAAGACACACTATTGACTACATTCACCATCCTCACTACACTGATACTGCAGTCATATTCTTTCTATTTGACGATCAAGCTAGGTTTAGGGATATCTTTACAGTAGATACTCCTAACCAAGGCTGTACGATCCAAAGTGACCAATCAGCCTGATAAGGGCTGAAAATTCCTGTCCCCAAGACAGAACAACCCCATTGATTAGTGCTCTGGTCGAGAGGTGGAGGCCTGAGACATATACTTTTCACATGACACATGGTGAGATGATTATCACCTTACAGGATGTGGCTGGCATACTTGGATTGCCTAATGACGGGCATATCGTTATCGGATCTACATCCAAGGATTGGCCTGCTATTTGTGCTGCTATTTTTGGTGCGGAGCCACTGGCCAGTGAGTTTCATGGATCAGGCGACCTACGCATCTCATTTTTCGATCGTTTGTATACCCGATGGTGTGATGCAGCTGGGGATCATGATCGAGAGATTTATTTGACGAAGGCGCACATTGCCCGCATGCTAGGGTGTTGGTTACTAGCAGAAAAGTCTAGAGGTAGTAACATAAGTTGTCGTCTAGTCTCGTTGCTTGGGGGAGATTTGATGAGATTGGTCATTTCAGCTAGGGATCTGCGGTTCTGGCACACTTGCTCAGGAACTCGTGCGAGTGTACAGATGTCAGTCGATCTGACATGGGTGGGTGCCACATTCTTGTACAGATTTGGGCATGTATTTGATCTCCACCCATTGCTCCACCCCTTCCTCCTCCTCCTGTCCCTGGCATGCACTATGGATGCCGGTATGCTTTATCAAATTCAGTCGTATTCGCTTTAGATTTATGTAATTACTAATTGTATATTCCCTTAATGATTTATGTTTCTCATTACAAGTTTAATACTGTCAGGTGGTTTAAGCCGCATGAGGTTGTACATTATCAGGTATATTTGCTTAATGATTTATGTTTCTCATTACAGGTTTAATACTAATTGTATATATGATTTAATGGTTTATGTTGTACATTGTATATTTGCTTAATGATTTATGATTCATCGTCAACCACTTGCAAGTTGCAAACTAATGTATTGCTCAGATTGCCATAACCTTGTGGTGATCTGAGTGATACATTGGTTACGTTGAAGACTTAACTTCTGACGAATTCTCTGATGCAGTTCGTCAATGGTTGCATTGCGTTGGATATGTTCGACATTTTTCAGCTTCAAACATGACACCTCGTCGACCTTCTACCTTCCTACCATTGTAATATAACACAACACGAACAGAACCAGAATGTGAACTCATTTTAAAATGGAATAACAAATAAAATAAGTACAACTAAATTTACGCTTAACAATTATGTATGTAAAATGTAAGAATTGATGGTAGAGAAGAGATGTGAAGAGTGCATAGAGTGGTAGGGGATTATATAGAGTTTTTTGACCCATTCACGCCCAGGAGGCATCAGGGCTGCATGTGTCATGCCCAAAGTGTTAGGCGTCACTCATGTGGGTATCACGCTTAAATGGGCCGTCACAATTTGAACATGACACTGTGCATAGGGTTGGCAAAACAAGCCAACCCGACCTAACCCACGTTCAACCCAAAAAAAATGAGCCGGGTTAGGGTTGGCTCAAAAAATAAATGAGCCAGAAAACGCAACCCAACCCGACCTGAGTCGGAGGATTGGCTTGCGGGTTGGCTCGAAAAAATGGAAAAAAAATAAAAATAAAATCCCATTGATGCTGTAACTTCTAAATTTTTTTCGTAAATTATTAATTCATTCAATACAAAGTCATTATACTATACAGATAAACCATATAAAATTCCTTTTGCATTTGAACTTGGACTTATTGGCAGTTGACACTACACTCACTGTCACACATACTATAAAAAAGGTCCTTAATGCATAGTTTTGGACTTATTGGTAACTCTAGGGTATTTTCGTTTTGGTCTTTGGAATTGGGTTTTAGGTTTTAGCTTTCCACTTTACCTTCATTAATTTTTATACTTTTATATTAAAAAAAAACCATAACCCGCGAGCCAACCCATTTGACCTGTTGGTTGGCTCAGTTTTTTTCGAGCTGAAACGAGTCGGACTGACTCGAGTTACTAACTCATTTTTCCTAACCCAACCCGACTCATTTTAGTCGGGTTACGATGGGTTGGCTCGTTTTTGCCAAGCCTAACTGTGCAGTAGATTCGAAATTATTTTGAAAACTATAATAAATTCATAATTTTTTTTATCAAAAGGCAATATATTAATTTCTTTGCCGAAAATAAAGTAAGACAAAAAGGGAGAGGATTAAAGCTAAGAGATTATCCATTAAGTTTTTGAAATCTTCAAAAAAAATTTAAATTTGAAGAACTTTAACGTCTATGAATTACATAAAGAGAATTATCTACTTTGGTCTCTAATTTCTATTTTTCTGAGCTATTACTATTAAATACTCATTTAAAAATAAAATAAATATAAATAAGTCCTAACTTTATACTATAAAATTATATTTTACTTTAAATAATATTTATCATATTAATATTTAATAAAAAATAAAATATGAAAAGTACCAATTAATACAATCATATCAATAAAATAAATTAAAGAGAATTTTAGAGGATAAAACCATAATTCCTCGTCAAGGATGTGCATGACAATCATTTTGTTTTTTAACCCTAATATTAAAGAAAAATATTTTTTTTTTTTACTTCTATGCTTAAGCAGAGTTTCTGAGTAAAAAACATATTTGATAACAATTTATTTCTATTCCTATTAAAAGAGAATATATATTGATTACCAAAAAAATATATATATTTTTTTAAGTTGAAAAGAGAATATGTATTTAATAAATAATGTATATTTAATTCTCATAAAACATTATAAAATCATAAATTTAATAAATAGTATGTCAGAGAATAATAATAAAAAATATTTATTACTTTTTCCAATTTGTGTTTAGTTTATTTTCCGAAATAGCTAGAAAAATAAATTGATTTTATCAATCATTATTTCTAATTACTTTTGTTCCCCAAACTAAAAAACAAATTGGGAACATTATTTGTAAACACCCCATATTTGTTGACTGGATTTATTCTCATTTCATTATTTTTTAGACAAAAAGTGAATTTTTTAGAAGATTTAGTTTAATCGTGACGGGTGGCTAACTCTTTGCTTTTGTATGTAATAGTTTTTTTTTTTGGTTAACTGAAATCGTTTTTTTTTTTTTTTTTTTTTTGGTGAAATACTGAAATCGTTTTAATTCTGACAGTTTGATGATTCAATCTATTTTAAAATTACTCACTGCAATTTATTTTAAATTTCATATATAAATTAATTTTTTTATATATTTTAATAATAAAAAAGGTGATTGAGTTATGATATCTTGCTGCTAAGTTCGTAGTTTTTATGTAGAGCTAGTTATTTTGACTGCGACAATACGATGATTTAAATTTATTTTTAATAATAAAAACAATAATACTACCAAATAAATTGTGAGCATTTGATTACCAAAAAAAAATAAATTTGAGCATTTGAAGTTATAAAATCATTCATTTTTTGTCGCTTTAAAAATATAAAGGAATCAAAATTGACCCGATATTAATCAAAAGTGTGGCTGGGATGTGATAACTTGCTAACCCTATAATTTTAATGTCGAGTCATTTGAACTGCGATCATCTAAATTTAATGATTCAAACATTATTTTAAATAATAATAACGATAACGACAATAATAAAAAATAATAATAGCAACAACAATAATGATACCTTTTAAAAAAAAGTTACTTTTATGTCCTACTTATTTTAAAAGTGCTTTTTATAAAAGTTAAAACTATTTAAATTTTAAAAAAAACTATTTTTTTTTTTGAAAAAAAATGGCTTTTGACTTTTGCTTTTTGGATAAGCTAAAAATTTTAGCTTTTGGAAAAAGCAGGTTTATTGCTTTTTTTATGACTTCTGCATTTTTTAAAAGCAATCATCCAAATGCAATTTACAATAAAAGTGTTTTTTCTTTAGAAAAAAAAAAAGTAACTTTTAACTGGAAAAAAACTCATCGTTGGGCCCGCCTGTTTGTTTCACCTTCTAAAAAAAGTGACTTTTATCTCTTCCTTATTTTAAAAGTGCTTTTTACAAAAGTTAAAGCTATTTATATTTTTATAAAAATATTTAGTTTTTGAAAAAAAATTTGGCTTTTGACTTCTGCTTTTTGTATAAGTTAAAATTTTTAGCTTCTGAAAAGAGTAGGTTTTTGACTTTTTTTGTGACTTTTACTTTTTTTAAAAGTAGCGTCCAAACGAATGAGAAGTGCTTTTTTCAATAAATTTTTCTTGAAAAAAAACACTTCTCATTTTTAGTTCGTTTGGACGTCTACTTTTAAAAAAAAACAAAAGTCACAAAAAAAGTCAAAAACCTATTTTTTTCAGAAGCTAAAATTTTTAACTTATACAAAAAGAAGAAGTCAAAAGCCAAATATTTTTTTTTAAAAAAAATAAATATTTTCATAAAAATATAAATAGCTTTAACTTTTGTAAAAAGTACTTTTAAAATAAGGAAGAGATAAAAGTCACTTTTTTTAGAAGGTGAAACAAACAGGTGGACCCGTTGGGATGAGCTTTTTTCCAGTTAAAAGTTATTTTTTCCAACGAAAAAGCACTTTTATTGTAAATTGCATTTGGATGATTGCTTTAAAAAAAAGCAGAAGTCATAAAAAAGCCAAAAACCTATTTTTTCCGGAAGATAAAAATTTTAGCTTCTCCAAAAAGCAAAAGTCAAAGCCAATTTAAAAAAAAAAGTATTTTTAAAAAAAATCTAAATAATTTTAACTTTTATAAAAAGAACTTTTAAAATAAGTAGGGCATAAAAGTAACTTTTTATAAAATGCAATCCAAACACATAGCTTTGGCATTCTTCCAAGGCTAAACCGCAGATTCAGAAAATTTTGGTAGAGGTGGCGAAATAAATAAGTTTTAGACTGAAATTAAGAAACAGAATTCACATTAATAAAAATATTCTTACAAAAGTTAAAGATATTTATATTTTTATAAAAATATTCAGTTTTTAATTTATACAAGAAGCAGACGTCAAAAGCTAAAATTCTTTTAAAAAACTAAATATTTTTATAAAAATATAAATAGCTTTAACTTTTATAAAAAACACTTTTAAAATAAAGAAGAGATAAAAGTTACTTTTTTTGGAAGGTGAAACAAATAGGCGGGCCCGTTTGGATGAGCTTTTTTCCGGTTAAAAGTTACTTTTTTTTCAAAGAAAAAGCACTTTTATTGTAAATTGCATTTGGATGATTGTTTTTAAAAAAAGCAGAAGTCATAAAAAAGTCAAAAACCTGCTTTTTCCAGAAGCTAAAAATTTTAGCCTCTCAAAAAAGCAAAAGTCAAAAGCCAATTTTTTTTAAAATCTATATAGTTTTAACTTTTATAAAAAACACTTTTAAAATAAGTAAGGCATGAAAGTAACTTTTTTTAAAAAGTAATCCAAACACGTTGACTTTTCTCCATCGGTGATCTTGTTGCTGCTGCTTTCAAATGGCTCCTGAACAGCGATATGATAACTAATTGTTTCCTAAGAAAATTGAAAATGGTGTTAGATTGTCAAATGTTAATTAGTATTATTATTTTCACCAAAAAAAAATTGTATTATTATACATTTTTTCTGGGTAAAGATATGCGAACCATTAAAAAAGGTTAAAATTGACCTTATCATTTAATTAAAGTACTTGAGGAGTATAAGTACAAAGTATTATTATTTTTTATTTTTATTTATTTTCTAAATATTTTATTTTACGTGTAATTTGAATTATTTTCTAGTACTAATATAATGTAGCATCTTTACATTGAAATTATTTCTGATTTGTATACACATACCCCATATATGTGTATGTAGTTTTCCTAATAGATAGTTACTCTGTTAGTAGTTACTTCGTCTGTTAATAGTTAGTTAGTTGAGTTTGTTTATTTCCTGCCTTTTTAATTATGTCTTTTTTTTTGTAAACACATCTCTTTTCAATGTACAGTATCTGATATAAATATCAGATCAAGATTTGTAATCTTCTGTATCCAAAAAAAAAAAGATTTGTAATCTTCATTAATTCAAGAAATATGATTCAAATCAAGATTTCCAAGAAACATTACGTACTTATATATTTGTATAGCTTCTTGAACTCCTTATTTCTTTGATCATATTTGTATAGCTTCTTGAACTCCTTTTTTCCAAGATTTCCAAGAAACATTACGTACTTATATATTTCCAAGAAACATCAAATCTTGTTAATTCTCTCACTTAATTTCTTTGATCATAATTAAGAAGACTCCGTGGAGGGACGTGAGCCATTGTGGTGGAGGGTGAGCCATGCTTAGTGGTTTTATTCCAAATGGTCTCTTGTCTAATAAAGGAACCTTCGTTTCTAAGGTGCTTGACCAAGATAGATGGATACGAGCAGAAGCTAGAGCTGCAGAGCTACTTACATTTATTCAGCCCAACCCAACATCAGATCAACGTCGAAGTGCTATTTTATCTTACTTACAACGCCTGATAATGAAGTCTATCCCTTGCAAGGTGCCAAAACTCTCCATCGAATATTTCCTTGTTAATTGTTTCAGTTTGAATGTTACATTTATTATTCTTCTTTTATATAAATTCCCATATATTGTTCGTTATATTGTTGTTATCAAATAATTTAGGGTTCTTTATTATGTTTGTGTAGCTATAGTACTAGTTAATTGGTTGGTTTTTATATTTTGGGGCATACTTCCTTCCTGGTGAAGTCCATCATGAGATAAGATAATTGTGGATTAAAATTGTTAGGATATTTAGGTGTGATAAAATTTTGCATTAGTTGAGAACAAGCTATGCGAGGATTCATAAATCCAATGCCTTAAACGTTTTTTGTTGAGATATAGTGATAGACCCATTTTCTATAATTGGCTTACTTTGGTTGTGGTGATTTCCTGCCATAGGCTCCGTCTGACATTAGTTAAAACCTTATTCCTAGTTTTTGCCCCTTTATATTAATACCAAAACTATTGTTTTTTTATTAAATTAAATAGAATCATTTTTTTCTAATTTTATCTTATCTGAATTAAAGAAAATGAAAAAAAAATTTCTTAATGAAAATGATTTGGTTAAAAAAAATATTTTCTTGCCTTTGATTCCTAGTTTTTTCCTTTTATATCAATACAAAAAAGCTGTTGTGTTTTTTGGTTAAAATTCTTTCTTTTTTTAATTTTATCGTATCTAAATTAAAAAAATTTGAAAGATAATTTTCTTAACAAAAAGGATTTGGTTAAAAAAGTATTTTTCTAAATAAAAAACAATTTGGTTAAAAAGGACTTTTCTAATTAAAAGCAGATTTGGTTGATTACAGTAGGAAATTAAAACTGATTTCAATTCAATCCAGATGATAGGAATCAAAATCTCCCTTTCATTAAATTTATGCTATCCTCATTCAATCCTTATTCTTCCAATATTTTAATTCTTCAAAATCACATATTAAATCCTGCAGTAACCTTAAACAAAAAAACTCAAACATTGTTAAAAAAAAAACATAATTTAATATTGATAGGAGTTGAGTAGGTGTTCAAATTTTTTCATAAGCCTATATGTAGTAGGGAATAGCTTGCAATATGCATATGCAATATCAATTTGTGTCATAACATTCATATTTGACATTAAAAACATGAACATGAATAATCTTGTGAAATCATATTTTTTTCCTTTTTTTTAATTTCTTTTTAGATTTATCTTATTTCTTGAGCAGTGCATCACTTGTTTGTCATCGTCAAAATTAGATAAGTTGTAGGACCCAACAAATTCTCCTTTTTTATGATGATAAATAATTGCTGCAATTAATGAAAAACATCTCTTTAAAACACTAAAAGTAGGGGTGACAATCCGAGTTGGCACGACACGAATTAGACATGAACACGAATATACTCAGCATGAACATGACAAGAAATTGATCACGTTAAAACCTTCGAATAACCCTCAAACTCATAATGTGTCACTTATTGTGTGGATTAACAATACACAATACTACATGAATAACCTGTCAATCCCCAATTGTGTTTTATTGTGAAGATCAACACGACACAATATGATAAGACAAAAATAACTTGTTTATGACATGACATGATAGAAATAACCTGTAAGAAAATTAACACATATCAATTTTGGATTCACAAGTTGTTATAAGACACGACACAACATGAATTTTTTGGAGTCAGTTTTTGCTAAGT
>JAVKPL010015452.1:0-12704 GCA_032173675.1 Gastrolobium villosum | reverse complement strand
AGGTTTAGAGAGGTCCAATTCAACACAAACCCTCGCAAACTTCCCTCTATCACCCAGTAAAGTGGTTTTATCAATCTTAAGAACTTTACCAACAGAGTTTGCAATCATCTTTAAAACAGGGATAACACAAAACTCAAGAGGTATACCTGGAAGACGAATCCACGCAGCCACACGATGGATATTTGCTTTATGGGGGTTGAAGAATGTAAGAACCCGCACTGTTAATTAAGGTAATTAGCGAATTAATTATGTTAATTAGGAAATAATTCCATAATTGACCCTAATAATTATTAATGGGCTTAGATAATTATATTGAGCGAGTAAAAATGCTGAAAGTCGCTTTTCGGAAGAAAAAGCGCAGATACCGGTTCTGCTACCCGGTATAAATGCGTATCGAAAAAGTATCCCGGAATATTATAACGAATGCATGATAATTAATAGAATATTATGTAGGACTTGTAAAACAAGTTTCAAGTCAAAATAATGTAATCTGATGCCAGAACTGATACTGGCTATGGAAAAGCGCGTACCGGAAAGGTGCTCCGAAAAATAAAATAAAAATATGACAAATCTTAGAAAAATGCGTAGGTCTAGATTCCAAAGTTTGGGATCAATATCTTTTACTTTGCTATTAAGGCTAATACTGCGCGTTGAGGCTTAATGCCTATTTAAACATAACTTGGCACATGATCCTAGGTCAAAAAAACCTATTCTCTACGTGCCTCCTTCCTGCATATTCCTTCAGCCACCCTTGGTCACCTTCCCCTCCATTGTTGTGAGCCAAGGAGCTCCCTTTCTCTTTGGTTTCTTCTCCTTGTGCCTTGTGCTTGTGAGAGCTTGCTTGGTGAGGGAGTGTGAGGTGTTTTCTCCTCTGTTCCAGCCCTGTGAGTGAGGTAGTGAGGTCTGAGTTTGTGGTTTTGGGTGGTGGGAGTCTTGTTCTTGAGTGGTGTAGCCTCAAGAAGCCTTCTTTGTGAGGAAAGGTCCTTGCTTGGGTGACATTTTCGTGCACCTTGGGGTCTGTACTTTGGAGCTGACTTGTGAGCTCCAAGAGCACCATTGTTGGCTGCTCAAAGCTTGGGGTAAGTGTTCTACACCTTTGATCTTTAGTTTAATGCTTAAAGGTGGTGTCTTGGCATGTAAAAGATTAAAATGAAGTAACCAACACCTAAATGAACTTGTATATGCTTAAAGATGCATGCTTTAACGTGTACATGTGTTAAAAGTTGGATCTTTGGGATGGATACTCACGAAATGCAGAAACTGCATTCTGTCGTGAGATATCCGGATATCTGTCGAACAGATATCCGGATATCAGTATCCGGATATGGTATCCGGATATTGATATCCGGATATGGGATCTGGGTATCCGGATATGACATATCCGGATATGTCCAGTGTGATATCCGGATATGGCATATCCGGATATACCCCTTCTGATATCCGGATATCCTGGGTTCTGCGCAGACAGTAGTTGTACTGTGTGAACAGTAAGCTATGGGGTGTGTGTGGACCCTAGTTTAAGGAAGTTGAACTTCTGTAATTAATGAACTAAGTCAGAATCATGTGATTAAGGGCTTATGGCTTTGTTGGAAGCCTTGAGACGTAAAACGTAAAGGAAAGGCGTAGTCTTTAAGTTGTATGCTTGTTGTACATTAATATTGATGTATTATTGGTCCATATCAGATTGTGATACTGCTGTTTGTGGACTTGTGAGTGGTTGGACTCTTGGCTTGGATAGCTAGCTTGCAAGGTAAGCTTTCGTGTCCTCGGTTTAGCCATTTTGATGTTTCACCATGTCCCATGGGGATGGGTTTATGCATGCGGTGTTACATGCTTTGAATATTTTGAAATGCTGTTGAGCTGTTTATATGTAATGAGCTATTATGATATGCATGTGGTGTCCACCTAGACGGCAATCCTGAGTATGTAGTACATACAAGATGGAGAAACATGTGGGTGAGGTGCAGGTAGTATCCATGTACTCATGTAGGCATAGACGTATTCCTACATTTCTCTGGCCAGTAGATTTGAAAGCTCACATGACATGATTAATTGCTGCATCGCATAGTTTTGGAACTTATATTGTAAATACTGTTTTTGAACTTATATTACACATGTAAGTGAGCTTGGGGTGGAGACTCCTTGAGGACCCCTTGTCTTACTGAGATTTCTTGTTAGAGATCTCACCCCACGTTTGGGGACGCTTATTTCAGGATCAGGTAATGTTGAGGGCTCGGGTGGCAGGAGGCCAGAGCTGAGTTGATTTGATGATATGCTGACTGCTGTTTTTATTTCCGACTGTTGTTTATGTTTTCCGTTGAGTTTATGTTATGACTGTTATTGGGCTTTGTTGCCTTATTTGGTGAGCATGGGGTTTGTCCATGCCACATGTTTGACTTTGGTCTTTTAGGTTGATGTTGTAATTAAAGTATCAGGATTTTGACCCAGGCTACTTGTGTAGACCTGTGGCTTTAGATACTCACTTATTATATTTATGTACGAGGTATTCAGTTAGTTGTCTTGCAATTTACATACAGGCAGTATTTTTATGAAAATGATTAAGTAATCAAGTTGGTTAAGTTAATGACGTCATAATTGAATTAAAGAAAAAGTTATTCCGCATTTTAAATTAAGCGTGGCTTAATACGATAGTGTGTTAACAGACCGGGTTAACACGGGCTGTTACAAAGAAGGGCTCCCATCTTCTTATTGCCAGATAATGACCCATCAGCACCCAGGGACCTCCATTTAAGGCCAGATTAAGATCCTCCAGGCTCGAGAATTTCACAGAGAAGAAGTCATTCCCCAGATCAGCTACTATGATGGAACCTGATTTTGCCCATAAGCTGACCAGCTTATTTTTCATATACATGACCCCAACCTTTTTCCCCAGCAACTTTACAATAATTGCATTTTTCCAGGGGCTTCTAAGCCTCTGTTTTGCTTCTTTTGTGCAGCGAAACCTGACTGAGCCGTCTTCCCCATATATTGTTTGAAAACCCAGTTCGTTTATGACACCTAATTTAGGGTCCAGGGGTTCGCTATTATCATCATCTAGCTATTATCATCATCTAGCTCTTCATGCCAAGAATCGTCCTCCCCCAACAAGCCACCTTCCGATCGAAGAGCCTCCGCGAACGACTTGGGTTTGCCTGACGGAACCCGGTCCATCAGATTTCCCAAACTTGCTCCTCGATTGGATGAATCAGGGGAAAATTCCTCCCCATTCTTGGATCTCTTGATACTCTTTCGCATGCCATCTCGAGAATCAGATTCAGAAAACTGAGATCCACCTTGTTTTACATTCAGAACGCTCATATTTGCCCTAACAGAGAAGAAGAAAAACGCACGTGAAGTGCACGCTCACCTAACCCATTATTTGCCCTAACAAAGAAGAAGAAGTTCGGTGTTGCTTGGCTATAATACTTTTTTGTAAAAATTATTTTAAAAACTATAACTGTGTTTTTATTTTTAGAATCAAATTTAGAGAACATGTCTGAGTTGGTTTTGTTTTCTGTTTTAGTTTTTAACTTTTAAAAAAAATTAAATATAGAAAACAACTATTTCCATAACTATTTTACAAAACAGTTTTAAGAACAAAAAAAAAACAGAACACATTCAAACATGCCCGTTGTTTTTTGTTTTTTGTTTTTTTGTTTTTTGTTTTTTTTCAGCATAGTAGTAAAGCATGATGTTGATTAGATTAGGGTTTGCTTGGATATATAATGAGGGATGGAATGAAAATGAATGAAATACGTTGGGAGGAAATGGAATGCCATATGTTTTATTGAATATATTATGATGCCATATAATAAATCAGCTTGATTAAAAAAAATGTGTTGGGAATATATTTTTTTTGAAGTTTTTTTTTTCTTTTCTTATTTATATTTTATGTTTTTTAATGCATTTAACATTTTCTAAAAAAAAAATTCAGGGCCGCTGCCCTCGAACCCCATCACTAAATGTGCGGACATAAAGCCGGTGCCTTATCTCCAACTTCAACATATTCATGAACTTAGCAAGCAGCTAAGAGTGTCCTCCATACAATTGCATTGCACTGCTATTTAGCAAAGTTGTGTGCTTCCTCGACTAAAGCAGCTTGACCCAAAAGATCCACCTTGCAGCATAGTGTGATCTAGTTGAGGAATGCAGGTATGTGTTACCAATTGTCATACATCGGGGGAATGCAGGTGCTATGTTACCAGTAGTCATCACAAGAGCATGTTGCATATTTGAAATGGTGAAAGCGATTTGAATCTCTCACAACAATCTCCTTCTGAAATAGATATGATGCTAATTTCATGAAGTTATGGCAATCCACACAGATACGGATATTCTTCATTATTTTAATGACATTCCCACCACAAGGCAAACTTCCTTCATTCATTACAGCAAATGCTAATGCCATCTTCTCGCTGTGATGAAACAATTGATCTTCTTTGTGCTCCATTTCCGTGTCATACAAGGCTAAGCTAATCTCTGGCACATAGCCAATCTCTTTCAATTGTCCAATCAAGATCTCAAGCCGGCTTAATATGGCCAACCTATGTGGATGTTGTTGACCACCAGAGGCAAACTCATGAACGTGCTTTCCAATCTCAACCCAGCTTAATCCAGGTTCTTTTCTTACTTTAGACTCTCTCATTTCCCTCCTAATCAGGCCAGCTTCAATAAAACTACCGCCAGAAGAATATAAGTTTGACATTTGTACATATCCCAATGAATTCTTGGGCTCCAACTCTTTAAATTTATCAGCTGCTAATTTGGCCAAGCGAGTCTCACCATGCTTCCGGCAAGATCCAAGTAATGAACTCCAAATCACAGAATCAGGTTTCATTGGCATTTTACCAATCAACTCCTCAGCCTCAAATATCTGTCCAGCTCGTCCATAAAGATCAACCATGCAGGCATAATGATCTAGTTGAGGAACAATACCATGATCATCAGACATAGAGTTAAAAAATTTCACTCCTTCATCAACAAGTCCAGCATGACTGCAAGCTGAGAGAAGCGCAACGAAGGTTGCAGAATCTGGACGGACATTCATTCGCTGGAAGAGCTCGAGTGCATCTTTAGCTTGCCCGTGTAAGGCATAAGACTTAAGCATTGAATTCCAAGAAACCAAATCACGGAAACCCATTTCATCAAATACTTGTTCAGACAAAGCTAAGGAGCCACACCTTGCATAGGCATGTATCAAGGCATTTGAAAGAACTGTATCTTCCTGAAACCCTTTTTTAATTACTTGTGAGTGAACTGCCAGGGCATGTTGCTCAGTCACAAAGTATGCACAAGCTTTCAAGGCAATTGAGAATGTATGCCAGTCTGGCATAAAATTTTCACGATGAAGTTGACAGAAAAGGAGGAAAGCCTGCTCAGGATCCCGTTCTGCAAACACAGTAATAATAGCAGTCCACGACACAATATCCTGTTGGACACTTGTATCAAGGAAGAGCCTATAACATTCAGAAATGTGTCCTCCAAGATTAGCATAGGATTTTACCAATGTAGTTATCACTTCAACTTCTGAAATAAGACCGCTTTTAATAGTGAGACAGTGCAATTGAAAACAGTTCCTGAGATGTATGTTAATGTCATGAAAAGCACTGCATTCATTCAAGGAAGAGAAGACACTAAGTAGTGTGGCACGGTCAAAGCCAATTCCGTTGCAGTACATATGTGTAAACAGACGAATGGCTTTGTCCCCAAGTCCACGAAATTGAAAACCTGCAATCATTGAATTCCAAGATATAAGATTTCGGAACTCCATTGACTTGAACATGGTCCAGGCATCATCTGCTGTTTGATCATAACCTCCACTGGAACCAGAGCACTTGCTATACATGGTAATAAGAGCATTTGCAACATATAAATTGGCATCCAAAGAAATTTTCAAAGCAACTGCATGTACCTGCATGCCACATCTAATGTCATGCTCCTCGCACGCGCTAATCAGACTTGCAAAAGCAAATTCATTGGGGCGGAAGCGAGCCAACAAGCCAGAGAAGAGAGAAAAACACTCTCTGATTAGGCCAGATTGGGCATACCCTGAAATGAGAGCAGTCCAAGAAACAACATTTCTGTGATGCATTTGATCGAACAGGTAGCGAGCATAGTCTAAGTGGCCACACTTGCAGTACATATTTATGAGGTGATTAGTGAGAAAAAGGTCATTTTGAATTGTGGGGTATTTGTCAAGTATGTAATTGTGCAGGGCCATGCCTTGTTGGAGGCACTTTTTCTGAGCACAAGCATGGAAAAAAGAGGCATAGGCTTGAAGGGATAGAGAAGAGTGGGTGTAAAGAAGTGAAAGAGCTTCTTCAAGGTTGCCTTGCATGGAAAGAGCACGTATCTGTGCATCAATGTTTCTGGCTATGGTTTCTGGTTGTGAAATTGAAGTACAAAGATTGTGCAACAAACAACGTTTGAGGAACACAGAACACACAAGCTTGGTGGAGCGTAGCATCAACGTAGTGAAGTCACTCACAACTACAAGTGGCATTGTGGCTTTGTATTGCATAGTTAGTTATTTCAACATTGACTGTTGGGTTGCATGTTGAATCCCAAGCAAAATATTAGACCATTAACCTTTATTGGTGGATTTTTATACGAGGAAAATGTTTTTCATTTTAAATGATATATTTTTGTGTCATTTTTAATGAAATTACGTCGTTTTGATATATATTTATTAATTTTTAATTAGGAAGAAAGAGAAATTGAAGGAGAAAGAATCTAAATAAATAATAAATGCACACTAAAATAAGGTAATTTTATTAAAAATGACATAAAATTGTATCATTTAATATTACAAATAATTTTCCCTTTTTATAAATATCAGTTATTTAAATTTAATTTGTTAAAAGGTAATTTAATTTAGAGTAGATAAATAAATTAGTTCAATAATTCAACTAACAAGCAATTAATGAAAATTCTTTCAAATGTTATTTTTATGGGGAAGGATATTGTAACAACAAAGTTGTGTTACTACCATGTTACTACCAATCAATCTCACCGTTAGATCGTTTATGTTGATCCAACGGTTATATTTATTTCCATCTTTGTATGGTTATGATTCCCCAAATTTAAAGAGAAAGCATGAAATATGGGAAATCATAACCATACAAAGGTGGAAATAAATATAAAATATTAAATTTGAGAAATCATGACCATACAAAGATGGAAATAAATATAACCGTTGGATCAACATAAGCGATCTAACGGTGAGATTGATTGGTAGTAACATGGTAGTAACACAACTTGGTTATTATAATATCCTTTCCCTATTTTTATTATTAATTTTGTTGATTAATTCAATTATATTAATCACCATCAGGTTTTGAATTTTGATTCTCTCCGATGAACACCGCACCAACCCTTGCTAGTAGAAGTAGATAATTTTAATCATCAATCAATTATTCAATAAGCAATACATATATATTTGTATTTTATTTCTCTATACATGGTCAAAAGTAGCGCTACTCATGTACAAATCTATTGTCACTTCAAAATGGGGAAAAATCCAAATGCTTTGGTTGAATCAGTTGTTAGAATCTGTTAAAAAGGTAGACTAGTTATTTTTTATTATTATTATTTTTGTTATCTAATCATTAACTATTTATATTCTAGAGTACATAACATTGTTGCTTTTCCCAGTAGGATATTCAAAGTATAATGCCTCTAGAAAGTTGAAGTGGAATAAATGAAGAGTAAAGTGTGTATCATTTTAAAGGATGTAAGGTTGTGTCATTTTAAGAGAGATAAATAGATAGATAAAGGAGGAGAGAGAATAGACAAAAAAAAAATAAAGATGTGGGTCCCACTTCTTTGTGAGAGTGATAGGATATAAGTTGTAACATTTAAAAGGATAAATATTTTTCCCATAAAAGAATGCATTCAAATATGATTTGTATTTTGCACGATTAAATAATGGGTTTTATAAGAGTTATGTTGTAGGAAAAATGATTGTGTTATGATATAGAGATTCGTTTTACGTGTTAGAGTTTTTTTTTTGCTGCGGCCCCACAAAATGTTGTGTGTGTAGGAATTTTTTTGTTATCATATTAAATGATAGATGATAAACCCTTAAATAATACAATACAAAGGGAGCACAACACCCCAGAAACATAGGCTTGAGTGAGAGCACCAGCATTGGTGTTGTGTTGACCATCCCAAATGGGTGACGCAAATTTAATTGGATTGGATCGATTTTCGGATGGATCGATAAAAACTGATCCAATTATTCTCCAACCTTACTATCTACCTATTTGAGTCTTTCCCCAAATATAGCCCAAAAATCAAATAACAAAATTCTAAATCCAAGACCCATTAGCCCATCATGTTGAAGAAAGTGAGTTGTGCTTCATCTATGTTATTTTTTTTTTGTAAGATACATAATATATTTTTATTACATAGGTTATTGTTGTATGATAGCTCCTCTATAGGATGAAAATTTGAATTGTTTTGTATCTCAGTCAACCATATTATAAATTTTTTGTTGAAAGTAAAAGATGATAATTTAACATTTTGTTGTACAATGATTCCAGATTGCATAATAATCATCATACAAACTTTACAAAGCCGATATATATATATATATAAAAGATGTGTTATTTGTCAAATAATCATCATACAAATCTTAGGTTTTTTTAAAAATCGAGAACCGATCCAATCCAAACCGAATAAAATTGGATCGGATCGGATTTGAAAAAAATTCAAACCAAATGGATCGGGTCGGATGATTTTGACTTCCAAAATGATCCAATCCAAACCGTGAACCCCTAGATGCAACCACCCTGACCACAGCCTAACAGAAACTCATGGTCTCCAACCAACTTCTGGCTAAGAAGAAACTCCTCAAAATAATGTATAGTGAATTTCAAAAAATAAGAAAAATGCCACAGGCTGAATTTACAACTCTTAACATTCCACTCTCCATGAAGACAAAACTTGGACATGATTACTGTATTTCCTTGTGTGGGTGAACTATCTCTCAACATTAATGGTGAGAAAAAGCAGATGATGCTATCCTGAGCTAACTTTAGACTTTCCTTGCTCTGTAAATTATGATGCCAATTCCCATATTCCCATCCAATAATTAGCCAAAGATGGCACATCATTACATCTTTTGCAGCTAATAACATCCCACTCTTTCATATCATGATCAATAATATCACATGAAGAACCTTCTTTGGACTTCTCCAGGAAAGGAAATATGGTCTTGTAAATGGATGAAATTAGCAACCATTTAACAAACCCCAAATGTCCATCTCAATCCATTTTCCAGCAACTTTCAACCTTCAAGGAGACTCTGCATCAACTGTCATCCCTGTTTCATCAGCAAGGGAGGACATTGTTGAAAGGGAGTTATTAATCTTATGTTACATAAGATAGGTATCTTATATTGGTGAAACAAAGTTGTGGGGCCTATAATTTTAAAAAAAAATTAAAAATGAAAAGAAAAGATAGGCACAAGATTCTATGTGTGTGCAACATAAGATAACTATCTTATGTTGTTATCAAAAAAAAAAAAAAAAACTATCTTATGTGACATAAGAAAAGTATTTCCCTTGTTGAAAACCTCAATTCTTGTTTCTACAAACCGGTCCCCAGCTAATCCAGTACATATCATCAAATCCAATAACAAAATCAGTACAAAGCTCACCATGGATTTAGCAATGCTCGTTCAAATTCCAGATAATCATGAACCAGTGAATGGCTTCCACAGTTCCAATTCCTTAGTTAAATATATTTGTTTCCAAAGTTCCTTCGTTCAAGCACCGTTAACGCAGCTTGTAACATCTGTCGAGCTTTTCTATCAGGAGTGCATCCGTCAGACTCCATTTCCTTGTAAATAATGGGAACCTGACCATAATATTATCAGCATGAATTAGGCAACTAGATCTTACAGCCTGTGTTTCTTCCATTTGTTACAAAAAAAAAAAAATCACTCCCCATTAAACCCGACTAGTGAGTGTGGGGTGGAGGCAATCCTTGTACGCAGCCTTACCCTTGCATAATTGCAAAGATGTTGTTTCCTGAATTCGAACCCATGACCTTTCAGTCATGAAAGAACAGCTTTACCACTACTCCGATTTGCCCCCTATATTTGTTACAAAGAAAAAGACAAAAGAAAAATAATTGAAGAATTTACAGCACCTTATCGAACTTTTTGGCCCGTATAAATGCCTTCATAAGCGTAGTGTAGGTGACCACATCAGGGCTAACTCCCTTCATAAAGTTATAGCAATTCCATCAGAGATTGTTAAAGAAATATTGCATTAATAAAACATACTGATAATATTTCTACTGCTAGCTAGTAATGCTTACACTTTCTTTTATATGATGATAAACAGATATTGCTTCCATATATCTCCCAGCATTACCAAATGCATTGATTAACATATTGAGCATAACAATATTTGGTTCGATTCCCTCCGCTTCCATGATCTGCAACACCCTTATGGCCTGTTCACATAAGCCCTGACCAGAAATCAAATCAGTTGTGCCGAACACTTGCAATCTTAAAGAAGAAAAGCAAGTAAGCATACTTCTCTTTTTTTCCCTCCTTTCTTTTAAGCTACAAGTTTAACAATTTTACTTTTTTTCCATTAAGGTTGTTAGATTGTGGCCCAAGAAAATATGGGGGAAAAAAAAGAGAAATTTAATGATATGTCATTCTCTATATACCCCAAGAGTTACGACGTTACTCTTCCTAAACGATCCCAAAAAAGGTTTAACACTTCAAATATTAATTTAGTATAGTATCAACATTGTTGAAGGGCCGGCTTAGCTCAGTGGTAAGCATGCTTACAGTGATGTCCAAGGTCCCGGCCTCTCCGCAAAAAGCGGGGGTAAGGCTTGACTCGTATGTCCTTCCCCAAACACTCACGAGTGAGTATTGAACTGGGTCGGCCCTTTTTTAGTATCAACATTGTTGGTTATTAATCTTGATATATATCAATGGAGCATAAAAAAATATCGTATAAAAAGTCTAAATTAGCACAGGTACACGTATCAATATCATACCTGATATCATATGAATACGCATATACTGTATACAGCAAGCCACATAAATATTGTCCATGGTACCAGAATTCAAATCAGACACAAGTAAGATACCAGTACATCAACTATTTTGTAGTATTTGTGCTTCTTAGATAAATAGTTATAGCCAAGAAGAAGGTTAGAACAAAAGGAACAAGAGAAAGGAAGTAGAATACCTGCTGAGCATAAGCATTTGCTAACACACAAAAAATGCTCGGTGAAAGTAACAGACCTTCGGACTTTAGTGCTTGTACACACTCCCCAGCATTCTGAAATTTCCCATATTGTCCATAAATATCAACCAAAACAGCATAAACAGCCCCATATTTTTTATTTCCCCTGCGCCTCATGCTTTCAAAATATTTCTTTATTATATCCCACTTTCCCTGCTCCCCAAGCAGCTAATAATGGTGACAAAGATCTTAGGGTCAGGATATAATCCTTGCTCTTGCATTTCAGTAAACAAATGAAGGGCTTTGGTGATATCACCCTCTTTGCAATGCCACTTAATCAGTGAATTCCATGTCACTATATTAGGCCTTACACCTTCTTTTTGCATTTTCTTAAACAAATTCAATGCTTCACCTAATTCACCATACTTGCCAAATGTATCAATGAGACTGTTATAAATATGCGAGTCTAAAGAAATTCCCCTCTCTCTGATCTCATCCAAAATCTCTATTGCTTTCTTCCACATCCCATTGTCCCTATAAAGCCCAACAACCTTGCTATACACAAATGAGTTAAGTGGAAACCGCTTTCGTTTCATCTCATTGATTATTGACCAAGTATCTTCCAACCTTCCTGCACTAACATAGTAATCCAGAAAGATCTCATATGTTTCTTGACTCCTCCATATGCCTGAATCATCCATTTCCTGCAACAACCCATTTGCAAGTCCTAACAGACCTTTCTTCAAGAACCCTCTAAGCAAAATGTTGTACAAATTCAATCTGGGTTTACACCCATAACAAATCATTTCCTTAAACAACATATCAGCCTCTGAAGTCCTTCCAACATTTCCAAGGGCTTCAATCAGATAGGTATAAGATAATGAACCAAGCTTAAACCCCTTAGCTTCCATTTGAGCAAGAAGTGACATAGCTTTATCCAAGTCTCCTTCTTTGCAACATTGGCTAATTAATTGACTGTACAACTCACTGGAAAGTTCTTCCCCAAATCTAGGATCATCAGGGCACTTAAAAAGCACTTTTTTGCAATCAAATTCTGAACCCATTTCTCTAAAACCCTTGTTTCGAATCAAGCGACTTGAGGAATTAAGAAAGTTGGGTTTTTTACTGCAGTTGATACCAGTTGCGGGAGAAAATCTGAGAAGAGCGTCACCATGATTGTATGCTAATTGAATTTGCTTAGAGCACAAAATGGAGTGTATATCCATGTTACTACTGTGCAGCACCTTGTGTTGTTTCAGTTGCAAACAATCATCACAATTCAAAGGTAATCATATTTTCATATAAATAATGAGAAAAAAGAAGCAAAAACAAAAGAGCCAATGAAAAAAAAAAAAAAAAAAAACTATGGGTTGAAGGTTTGCCGTTATCTTCAAAGTAATTTGAGTTTCTGGTCAGAAAATAAGGAGCTGCCAGCAGTTGACTCGGTTACCAGGCTATACCAGACGGAGTGTACAATGCCCGAACCGG
>JAVKPL010015451.1:0-12638 GCA_032173675.1 Gastrolobium villosum | reverse complement strand
ATCGAGTTTTGCCCTTTCATCTTTAGGGATATGCACGAAGGCTCGGCATCCAAATACCTTCAATTGATTATAGGTCGCTTTTCGACCTGTCCAGACTTCTTCTGGAATTTCACCTTCAAGTGGTCGTGATGGTGAGAGGTCGATCAAGTCAACCGCAGTTTTGACGGCTTCTCCCCAGAATGATTTCAGCAATCCGACATTGGATAGCATACTTCGGACCTTCTCTTCAATAGTCCTGTTCATCCTTTCAGCAAGTCCATTCAATTGTGGAGTCTTGGGGGGCGTCTTCTCAAGTCGGATCCCGGCCGCTCTGCAATATGCATCAAAAGGGCCGCAATACTCACCACCATTGTCAGATCGGACCACCTTCAATTTCTTGTCAGTCTCCCTTTCAACCATAGCATGGAACTCTTTAAAGGATTGGAGTACCTGGTCTTTAGACTTCAACAAATACACCCACACTTTGCGGGAATGGTCATCAATAAATGAAACAAAATACTGAGCTCCTCCAAGAGATCTCTCTAACATGGAGCAAACATCAGTATGGATGAGGTCAAGAATATACCTGCATCTTCTTGGTTGATCTGGTTTCACAAAAGAAACCTGGTGCTGCTTTCCAGCTAGGCAGTGCGTGCAACTCTCCAACGCTTGGCCTTTCAACCCAGTCAGTAATCCTTTCTTGTGTAGGATCTGGAGCCCTTTCACGCTCATGTGGCCGAGGCGCTTGTGCCATAGCTCCAAGCTCAGTTCATCTCGGACAGAATTGGCTTCTCCGCCATTTACCTTTCCTTGCATCACGTACAAAGAACCTTCCTTCTTACCTCGGGCCATGACCAAGTTTCCCTTGGCCAGCTTCCATCTAACATTACCGAAGTAGTTCACTAACCCGACATCATCAAGTTTGCCTACCGAGATTAGGTTCAATTGCAAGTCAGGAACATGCCTTACATCTTTCAAAATAAGTCGGCACCCGACATCCGTGGTCAGGGTCACATCACCGACACCAACAATCTTGCTGGTCACCTTATTTCCCATCTTCACAACTCCAAAATCACCACCTCGGTAAAGAGGAGAAAAAACCTTTGTGGAGTAACGTGGAAGGACGCACCAGAGTCAACAATCCAGGTGCAATCATCATATGCAACATTCAAATAATTATCCTCACCTAAGAGGAATATCTCGGCATCAGGTGTGGCAGCCACCGCAGTGGTGCTCTTGTTTTCCCTCTTCTTGGGAATAATCTGATCTGGCGTCACAGAGCCATTCTTCTCATCATTCTGCAGGGTCCAGCAGTCCGGCTTCTTATGACCTGTCTTTCCACAGTAAAAGCATTTCAAATCATATTTCGGCTTTGACCGACCTCTGGACTTTCCTCTTCTATCACGATCTCGACCACGGCTTTTGCTTCTACCCCGGGAGTCGGATTTCCCTTTGTTCTCTGCAACGTTGGCCTCAGACGTGCTCGAACTACCTCGTTCTTTTCTTTTGGATTCTTCACCCAGGAGGCTGTCTGTCACGACATCCATCTTCAACTTTCCATCTGGAGTCGAATTATTCAAAGTCACCACCAAAGTATCCCAGCTTTCTGGCAGCGAGCTAAACAGCAGCAATGCCTGCAGTTCTTCATCAATTTTCATATCAGCTTTTGACAGCTGATTCACAATACCTTTGTAGGTGTTGAGGTGTTCTATCATGCTCATGCCGTCCTTGTATTCCAACTTCACAAGTCGGCGAACCAGGTGTGCTTTATTCGTGGGAGTCTTCTTCTGAATCAAGAACTCCAACTTCGTCCACAACTCATACGCATTCGTGAACTCAGACACGTGCTCAAAGAGGCTCTTGTCAATATATTTTCTGATCGTAGCTACTGCCTTATGACTCAGAATCTCCCATTCCTTATCGGTTTTGCCTGCCGGTCTCTCATCAAGGATAATGGGCTCATGCAAATCTTTGCAGTAGAGATGATCTTCCATCATCGATTTCCAATACGTGAAATTGTCTGCGGTCAGCTTGAACATATCTACATCATGGGTTATGCCACTGGTCTCCATCTCGTCTCCCTCAGAACCCGTAGAACTCGGGCTCTGATACCACTGTTGGGAACTCGGTTCCCTCAAACTCGGCTAGGAAGCCTTTTGTGCGGAAGTCAATCAACCAGATCCGGAGCTCGGATCTCGGCAGTACCTCGGCCTGAATATCACCAGGTCGGGAGCGCAGCGGAAAAATCAAAACAAACAGGAGAGAGAGAAGAAGAACACAACCAGATTTAACGTGAAAAACCTTCTCCAATGAAGAAGTAAAAACCACGGGACCTAGTCCAGATCAAAAATCCACTATGAGAATAATGGTTACAATAATAAAATACACCAATGTGGTGGTTAACTCAACCTCTCCAACAATGGTGATAATCAAACTACCCTAGAGATGTTTCTCTAAACTCTCCCCAGAGATCTATCAAATGCAAAGCATGAAGCTTTTGCTCAAACAATCAAATATTTTCTCTCAAATTTTCTAAGCTCAATCTTCTCATATCATTAGCCTCCACCCTAACAATGGGTATTTATAAGAGGTGGAATTAGGGTTAGAGGTATTTTAGGAAAAACCCCTCAAATGGGCTTGGGCTTAGCTTTGAAGGAGGGCCCAATAGATGTCGCCCCTTGTTTTCAGAAAATGGTGGCTGTGCTATTTTTTATTTTTTGCTGGTACTGAAAAAATTGAGGAAATCCACTTTTATAATTTGTGAACTCAGATTCAGTTTAAAAATAATTATAGAACAGAAGGAATGTTGTTGATAGGTGAAATCGTAGAAGTTTGTTTTACCTGTTTCATACAATTCAGTGTTTTGGTTGGAGCTCCTTAGATGAAATAACAAGATATCTGACTCAAACTCTCATAGAAGAAAGGCATCAGAAGGAAGGATCAAAGAACCTCCAGAACACATTGGGCTGAAAAGTGACCTCATCACCAAAATTCTTATGTACTGTTAGATTATCCTGGTTGAAGAATCTGTAAAAAATCTCTTCTATGTAACCATTTATGTGGAGTTTTTTCATCAGTTTGAACCTAGAGCTTCTTAGAACCATTCATTGCTGCTCAGAAAAACTGAACAATTGGGAGTATATGGTTGTGAGTTTTTTTGTTCTTTCTCTTATAGTGGGAGATATGCCATTTGGTAAAGCTGTGGACAAATTCCTTTGGAATATTTGGAAGCATGTAGAGCTATTTTCTTTTCTATGCCTTGCTCCGACAGAGAGAGAAACCTATGAAGCGCCGATGCTCCTTAAATTTTTTTCCAACGTATTGGATACGCGTATCGAACACGTATTGTATGGTAATCGACATCCTGTATCATCGAGAACGTATCGAAAACGTCGTATCGGTGCTTCATAGAGAGAGACCACGTCAAGCACATAATGTGAGGCTAATTTGTTTGTCATTTTCAATATCAAATCATTGATGAAGTTCTACTTAGCTTCAATTTTTTAAGAAAGTTGATTGTTTACTTTGTATCCAAGCTTCTATATCGAAGTAGCCAAGAGATTCTTACTCCTCAATTGATATGGACATTGGTGGCCTAAGGCTTTTAAAGTCTACACTAGAAGGATTAAATAAGTGTCAGATTATGGGAATTTGTTATTATAATAGTACAGCTGGGTTATATTAGTACAGCAGGGTGTCTTGATGTTATTAGACAGTTAATAAGATAGTTTCTGTAAGGATGGTTATTTATAAAAAGTTATGGTTAGTTAGGAGTTTATAATAATAGGGCATATCTCAGTTAGGAAATTAAGTAGGAGTTATATAAGAATAAGGGCTTGGAATACTTTCTCAGATGAAGGAGAGTGTTCCTTGGAAGAGGGAAATCCTCTTGTACTGTTGACTTCTATCAATATGTATTGAGTGTATTTAACATTCCGTTCTTATTCTTATTTCTCTTTTGCAATCTATTAAAGAAAAGGAGCCAGGGTTGTATCATCAATCTTCTAAATAAAAAGTTGAACTTGAGTACAATATAAGGAGTTTGTACACTATGCATGTGTTAGGCCCAATTATGAACCTTCACCAATCAACTCAAACTTTTCAGAGAGCTGGTTATTGTAAAAATGGAATGGAAGGGGGTATTAATAAAACCAAATGTCGCTATTACAGGTGAAGGTAGCTCTAGCAGAAATAGGGAATCTTTTTTGGAATGTTAAGGCATAATTATGTGTACTCATAATAAATAAGCGGTTTGCATTCATCATTCAACATGACACAAAAAAGTTTCTGATAAGGCCCAAATCAACAAAGCCCAATATGGTAAAGTTTATGTCAGAAACCACAAGAGGAGTGATAAGTCCAATGAGGAGGCCAAATTGGGTGCTAAATCACAGCCCATATTGCATGCTGAGTCAGCAAGTTTGTTAGAGGAGGGGTTTGTTGCACATGCTGGAACGGAAGATGATAAAAGGGAGTGCTGAGGAGGAATGGGCACCGAGGGAGGTCATGAAGTTTGCTGTTGCAAGTTGGGAGATTCCAGGGCATCTCGAAGGTCCCTGTGGTTGTTTCCAAATTTAATTCCGTTCTGTTTTCTTTATTTCTTTATGCAAAAATCTGAGCTATAGCAGCACTATAGCATGTAGCTTGATTTATTTCAGGTGAAACCTGGGACAATTTGCTGGATTAAGTATATAATAGAGGAATTATTCAGATTTATTCTTGTTTACTGTTTGATTCATATCAATTGGTATCAAAGCTCCGACTGGGAGCTGGGTTATGGTACGTACGAGAAACATGGATGGGTTTGAAGATCGCTTATGTCGAACGGAGACCGGACAAGTTGAGTTGCTCAAACGGATGGAAGCGAGTGATATCAATCAGGCGGAAATCATCAGACAGTTAAGGGAGCTCGGTGCTGGAATCCATGAGCTCAGATCTGAGATTTTCAGAGATGACAGGCATAATGGGGAAAGACCAAGAACTGGTTCCTCTGGTTCTAACGGCAATCGTGGTGGAGGCAATCATGGTGAGCCCAGAAGCAAGAAGCTCGAGATTCCCTCATTTTCTGGACCGAATGCGTACTCATGGTTAAGCAAGGTGGAGAGGTATTTCCAGATTAACGAGATTAGGGACGAGGAGAAGGTGGCCGTGGTGATGCTCGTTCTTGAAGGAGAAGCTCTCTCATGGTACCAATGGTGGGAGCTGGACAACGACACCATCACGTGGGACCTGTTCAGGCGTGAGATTTTGGGCCGTTTTCAACCGGAAATGTTGGACAATCCTTACGGTCCCCTGTATTCGTTGAAACAAACAGGGTCGGTGGCTGAATTTCGCGCAGCGTTTGAAGTGGTGGTGGGGACGATGAGGTATGCAGATGAAGATGTCTTGAAAGGGGCCTGGCTGAGTGGGCTAAAGGCAAGCATTAGGGAGGAGGTTCTGATGAGTCCTGGGCTGCGTTTGGCGTCCGTCATAAAATTGGCCCAAAGGATTGACCAAAGGAACGCTGCATGGGCTGATGAGGGAGTGGCCTTGTGCCCAAAGTCCAATGGGCCTTAGAAAGTCATTTTGGGCCCAAGAAGCTTGGTCCAAAGCAATTACTCAAACGGTGGATTAGGGCACACGATGCCACAAAAATCTGAGATCCCTAAATTCGCCCAAACGCAAACGAAGCTCGGAGATTCTTCCACGGCAAGCTCCACCGGAAGTCGCGCAACGGAGTCGTCCCGGAACAAGTTCAAATGTCTTTCCGATGCTGAAACCAAGGAGCGGCGGCGTCTTGGGATCTGTTTCCGTTGCGATGAAAAGTGGGGACTGGAGCATAGATGTGCATCTAGACAACTGCATCTCCTCATAGTGGGAGATGAAGACGATGGTGACCTGAAGTCGATGGACAACGATGAGATAAACAAGGCGTTTCATCTGCAAGAGGAGAAGGACGAAGCTCTCCAGTTGTCTCTGCATAGTCTTATAGGTATTTCTTCTAATCAATCCATGAAGGTGTGGGGTACGATTGGGGGCAAGAGAGTGGAGGTGCTCATCGATTGTGGGGCATCTAGTAACTTCATCAAACAGGGGCTGGTGGGTAGCCTGGGATTACAAGTGGAAACAACCCCTTCCTACAGGTAGTGATTGGGAACGGCCATGAGGTGGTTTGCCAAGGGGTGTGCAGAGGGGCAGTTATCTTGATTCAGAACAACCTCGTGGTGCAGGACCTGTACCTGTTCGACCTGGGAGGGGCTGATGTGGTGTTAGGGTTAGATTGGCTCAAAGGATTAGGGGAAATTAAAGCCAATTTTAGAGAAATGACCATTAAATTTCTCAACGATGGCCAGGAAGTAACAATCAAAGGGACCCCTCTCTTTCTAGGACCATGGGTTCTCTTAAGTCCATGGCCAAAGCATTGGAACTGCCGTGAAGGCACAATTGATTGACCAATGCAAGTTCAGGCCAATCTATAAATGTATGGACAAGAGCATATTGCATAATACAATTTTCAATACAAAAAAAAAAAATTAAAATGGAAGAGAAGAAAATTCAAACCTTAAATGCTAGTTCTGAACATAATAAATGATAACTCTCAAGCAACCATCAACCCAATAGTCTGGATCATTCAATTCCTTAAGTAGAAGAAGCAACCCAAACAACTCTCCATTGAATTGAGTGAACTCCTCCTTAGAATCTAAGGTAATTAGTTATAAAATTGAAAGTAGACGATATGCATATTACTAATAATACAAAACCTTACAATGAGACTTATAACAGCTTTTGGCTCCAGATTGTGTCCAGCTTTCTTAATCTTCTCATTAAATAATCAATGAAACTCAAAAGTTAAGTTATTAAATGAGGATATATTAATGTTTTTATATATATCTAACACGCTCCCTCATACAAAAGTATGGACTTGAAGGGTAGTTTGAAGGGTGAAGATTGAACCCGTAATATATATCGAGACTCTAATACTATTTAAAGAATCAATTCAACCCTAAAAGTTAAGTTGTTGAGTTATATTATATTAATGATTGTATATATCTGTAACACCTCATACATAAGAAGTGCCTCTCACAATTGCCTTTGCGATGTAAGAGATCAGACAAGGACATTCTCGGTTTCATTTATGCTCTCCATTGGTATAGTTGGATTTACAACTATCTGCAACGTAAAACATATGATGTAGAAAAACATAGCATATATATCCATGTTCACATTCAAAATCTATAATAAAAGAGCTAATTTTATTTAAATAGAGTTTATTTTAAATATATCCTTTCCAAAAATACAAAATATCACCCGTTCAAGCTGATATTTTTATATCTATTTTTATTTTTTGGTAAATAAAAATAGATCTTTTATAAATATGTAAAGGGTTTTATAATTCTCATGTTGAGGGAGAATTGAAATTTTATGTCGTAGAGATAAAAAGCATATGAGACCCATATGTTAGAAAAAATTATATGTATGACCCATGTCAGTACGGAAATCGAAGGGTGTGTAGAAAAATTGTAATTCTCATGTTGAATCAGAATTATAAAACCCATATGTAAAATATCACTGATGATAATGACCGATAATATGCTGTAAATTTACGAAATAGTGTGAGAATGGATGGCAATGGCATGAACCATACTTCTCTAGAATAAAAAAAACTAGGAATATTCAGAATAGGAAGAAAGAAAATTATGGATTCAGATGCAACAAATTAAAGCATATTAGCCAAAAAATGTGTATCAGTTATTACATAAAAAAAGACCAAAAATTGTATCATCCTCTGGTAAACATTACAACCAAAACCAAAAAAAAAAAGGAAAAGTGTTTGTCCTTTTAAATGACATAACTTACATCCTTTCACCCGCACCTTTATATTTTTTTATCCACACTCTCTTCTCCTTTATCTATCTCTTTGTCTCACTTAAAATGACACAACTTTACATCCTTTAAAATAATACACACTTTTCCCCAAAAAAAAATATATCCTATGGCAAGTTGGCAACCAAAAAAAGCATCTCATGCTAACAAGTCGGAATTTTGATCATTGCCCCCTTTTTACCACTTCCTGACTCTTGAATAGATGACAACAAGGTTTAGCATCGCTTCTCCATTTTGTCCTTGCCTTCCTCTCACCAAGAAGGTTGAGCGCCACCTTGTAGTCACAATTAAATTTGGTCAAAGATAATTAAGAGAAGTATCAAAAGTTTCATAAATTTAGAAACCAAATAGTATATAGATCAGCTGGTTTACTTAAAAAAAATAAAAAAAATATGAATATTTCTTTTGACCTTACTTAATGATTATAGTTGTGGCTCATCATCAATTGTTAAAAACCGACGCTTTTAAGATGAGAAATCAGCGCAGTACATCTTCTTAAGTAGTTCCACATCCTCTTTAAATACCCAATGGTACGCGCATTTCCTCAACTTCAACACCAAACCTCTGCCGCTGCGGAACCAAACTACCATCTTGATATCTTTTATGAGAGATGCATGTAAGAACCCGCACCGCTAATTAAGGTAATTAGCGAATTAATTATGATAATTAGGAAATAATTCCATAATTGACCCTAATAAGTATTAATGGGCTTAGATAATTATATTGAGTGAGTAAAAATGCTGAAAGTCGCTTTTCGGAAGAAAAGTGCAGATACCGGTTCTGCTACTCGGTATAAATGCGTACCGAAAAAGTATCCCGGAAAATTATAACGAACGCATGATAATTACTAGAATATTATGTAGGACTTGTAAAACAAGTTTCAAGTCAAAATGACGTAATCTGATGCCAGAACTGATACTGGCTATGGAAAAGCGCGTACCGGAAAGGTGCTCCGAAAAATAAAATAAAAATATGACAAATCTTAGAAAAATGCGTAGGTCTAGGATCCGAAGTTTGAGATCAATATCTTTTACTTTGCTATTAAGGCTAATACTGCGCGTTGAGGCTTAATGCCTATTTAAACATAAGTTGGCACATGATCCTAGGTCAAAAACCTATTATCTACGTGCCTCCTTCCTGCATATTCCTTCAGCCACCCTTGGTCACCTTCCCCTCCATTGTTGTGAGCCAAGGAGCTCCCTTTCTCTTTGGTTTCTTCTCCTTGTGCCTTGTGCTTGTGAGAGCTTGCTTGGTAAGGGAGTGTGAGGTGTTTTCTCCTCTGTTCCAGCCCTGTGAGTGAGGTTGTGAGGTCTGAGTTTGTGGTTTTGGGTGGTGGGAGTCTTTTTCTTGAGTGGTGTAGCCTCAAGAAGCCTTCTTTGTGAGGAAAGGTCCTTGCTTGGGTGACATTTTCGTGCACCTTGAGGTCTGTACTTTGGAGCTGACTTGTGAGAGCTCCAAGAGCACCATTGTTGGCTGCTCAAAGCTTGGGGTAAGTGTTCTACACCTTTGATCTTAAGTTTAATGCTTAAAGTTGGTGTCTTGGCATGTAAAAGATTAAAATGAAGTAACCAACACCTAAATGAACTTGTATATGCTTAAAGATGCATGCTTTAACGTGTAAATGTGTTAAAAGTTGGATCTTTGGGATGGATATTCACGAAATTCAGAAACTGCATTCTGTCGTGAGATATCCGGATATCTGTCGAACAGATATCCGGATATCAGTATCCGGATATGGTATCCGGATATTGATATCCGGATATAGGATCTGGGTATCCGGATATGGCATATCCGGATATGTCCAGTGTGATATCCGGATATGGCATATCCGGATATACCCCTTCTGATATCCGGATATCCTGGGTTCTGCGCAGACAGTAGCTGTTCTGTATGAACAGTATGCTACTAGGTGTGTGTGGACCCTAGTTTAAGGAAGTTGAACTTCTGTAATAAATGGACTAAGTCAGAATCACATGATTAAAGGCTTATGGCTTTGATGGGAGCCTTAAGACGTAAAACGTAAAGGAAAGGCGTAGTCTTTAAGTTGTATGCATGTTGTGCATTAATATTGACTTGTTAATGGTCCATATCAGATTGTGATACTGCTGTTTGTGGACTTGTGAGTGGTTGGACTCTTGGCTTGGATAGCTAGCTTGCAAGGTAAGCTTTCGTGTCCTCGGTTTAGCCATTTTGATGTTCCACCATGTCCCATGGGGATGGGTTTATGCATGCTGTGTTACATGCTTTGATTATTTTGGAAATGCTGTTGAGCTGTTTATATGTAATGAGCATTATGATATGCATGTGGTGTCCACCTAGACGGCAATCCTGAGTATGTAGTACATACAAGATGGAGAAGCATGTGGGTGAGGTGCAGGTAGTATCCATGTACTCATGTAGGCATAGACGTATTCCTACATTTCTCTGTCCAGTAGATTTGAAAGCACACATGACATGATTAATTGCTACATCGCATGATTTTAGAACTTATACTGTAATATTGTTTTTGAACTTATATTACACATGTAATTGAGCTTGGGGTGGAGACTCCTTGAGGACCCTTGTCTTACTGAGATTTCTTGTTAGAGATCTCACCCCACGTTTGGGGATGCTTATTTCAGGATCAGGTAATGTTGAGGGCTCAGGTGGCAGGAGGCCAGAGCTGAGTTGATATTGATATGATGTTCTGCTGGATTGACTGCTGTTATGTTTACTGCTTTAATTATGTTAAGTTTATGTTGAGACTATTTGTGGGCATTGTTGCCTTATTTGGTGAGCATGGGGTTTGTCCATGCCACATGATTGTGTTACTGTCTTTTTATGTTAATGTTGTAATTAAAGTATCAGGATTTTGACCCAGGCTACTTGTGTAGACCTGTGGCTTTAGATACTCACTTATTATATTTATGTACGAGGTATTCAGTTAGTTGTCTTGCAATTTACATACAGGCAGTATTTTTATGAAAAGGATTAAGTAATCAAGTTGGTTAAGTTAATGACGTCATAATTGAATTAAAGAAAAAGTTATTCCGCATTTTAATTAAGCGTGGCTTAATACGATAGTGTGTTAACAGACCGGGTTAACACGGGCTGTTACATTTTATGGTATCAGAGCACTTTCTAGGGAAAAGCCTGTATGTATTGCAATAACTTAGGATGTGTCATTGCGTGTCTACTTTGTGTTCACTCTGACTGGTGTGCGTTACGATAATGCATATGTGACCACATGGCGTGGGCCTGATCAACTCATTCTTTGTGTAACTTGTGCAGAGTCATGGTGCCACCACGGAGAGCACGAGTACGAGCGAGGATCAGACGGATCCTGTCCTGGCTGCATTAGCTGAGATGCAGGCGGCCCGACTAGCCGACCAGGAAGCCACGAGGCTGGCAAACCGGGCGATGCTGGACGCAATTCGAGATGCGAACCGGCAAACCACGGCAGAGGTTCTGGAGGAGAACCGGATGGCCAACATGACTATGATGAGGGTCATGTTGGAGGAGTTGAGGGCTGGTCCTGCTGCGGGCCAGGGTCCTCCACCACCTCCACCGCCGCCACCGCCTCCACCTCCGCCTAGTCAACAGGAGGACACCCAGAGTCAGATGGGTGAGGGTAGTCATTTGACGGGGGCTATGCAGACTATCCCCGTTCTTGCTGAGGATCGTGACGAGATCGATCGCCGGCTGAATGCTTTCCGCAAGCATAAGCCACCTACCTTCGACGGATCATATGATCCCATTGCTGCTGCCAGATGGTTACAGGCGCTGGACAAGATTTTTCGAATCATGCAGTGCACCGATCCGCAGAAGCTGCTGTTCGCCACATACATGCTGGAGGGCGAGGCCCATGAGTGGTGGACCAACCTGTCTCAGGTCTATGAGATGCAGGGTCATGTGATGACATGGCCATTCTTCGAGGAGAGCTTCCTGGGTCAGTACTTCCCTTATGACTCACAGGAGAGGAAGCAGGGGGAGTTTGACCGGTTGGTGCAGGGCTCGTTGTCTGTCGACGAGTACCTGGCCAAGTTTAATGAACTGGTCAAGTTCTCTCATTTTCGCATGGCGAGGCCTACTCCTACATTCTTGGCGGCCAAGTTCCGGAGGGGACTTAATGAGGATATTGCTGGACATATCGCTGGTTCTGCTTCGAGAGACTTCGGAGCGTTGGTGCAGCAGTGCCGCGACATCGAGGACTACTGCCGGGCGAGTCAGGCCAAGAGGGCCAAGGTTGAGGTGCCGCAGAGCGCTGGTGGTTCTACTCCCTGGAATAACAAGAACTTTGCCAACAAGGGCAAGGGCAAACCACCGTTGGCAGCTAAGCAAGCGCCAAACCATTTCAGGAAGACTTCCGCTCCGGGGAACACCGCTAGACCTCCTGCTCCCAGATGTTCTGGATGCGGGAAGTCACATTTTGGGCCGTGCTCTACCGGTCAGCTGATATGCTTCCAGTGTGGCAAGGAGGGCCACTCCTCTAGAGATTGCCCGACGGCGAGAGTTGCTGCAGTACAGGCTGTGCCGTTGCAGATGGTTCCTACTGGGGCACCAGTCGTGCCACCTACTGCACCGGACGAGTTACACGCTTGATCGTCAGCAGTCGGACAGAGCTCCGAACCTGGTCAGAGGTACTGTTACCATTGGTGGATCAACTATTGATGTTTTGTTTGATTCCGGGGCAACGCACTCTTTTGTTGCTACCCCTATTGCTGTGGGGCTTGAGTTGCCCAGTGATGTGCTTTCTCCACCGTCGGGTGACCACCGCCACCGGAGAAAAATGTTTAAGAATTCAGCCAAATGCATTG
>JAVKPL010015450.1:0-12277 GCA_032173675.1 Gastrolobium villosum | reverse complement strand
ACTTTCTCAAATTTGTTTGGAAACCTCATCTTAAAATTAACCAGAGCTTGTATAAACTGGTTAACCCTTTAAAGTCTTGGAATAAAAGGGTGTTTGGGTGTATTCAGATTAGAAAGGAGTTCCTACTTAATAAGTTGCATGAAATTCAACTGAATACCAATAACCACCTGGATCAGTTTAACTCAGACCTAGACAAGGCCCTCCAGGAAGAACTGAACCGAGTGTTGGATCAAGAAGAAGCTCTTTGGTTTCAAAAAGCTAGATGCAATTGGATAAAAGATGGAGATCGGAACACTAGATTTTATCATACGACTACTATCATCAGGAGGGCTAGGAATAAGATCCTAGAATTAAAAAATGATGAAGGTCATCCTGTTAGAGAAGAAGGAAATCTGAAGAAGCTTATTTTAGGGTTTTTCAATAACCTGTTCGCAGAAGAAAACTGTAATAGACCTTGGGCTGTCACTAGTGTTAACTGGCCTGGCCTTGTTGAATCTGATCTGAAGTTGATTAATGAGCCCATAACTGATCTTATGATTAAGGAGGCTTTTTTTTCCATGGGTGGTCTCAAAGCTCCTGGCCCTGATGGATTCCCAGCTCTTTTCTTCCAAAAAAATTGGGATCTACTGAAGAAGCAAGTGGTAGAGTGTGCCTCTCATATCTGGAAGAATCCAGGTGATGTTAGGGATCTCAATAAAACCTTACTTGTCTTAATTCCAAAACTTGCTAAACCTGAAAGAATTTCTCAATTTCGGCCTATAGCTCTTTGCTCAGTGTTATATAAAGGTATCAGTAAAATTATTGCTGGGAAGCTGAAACCCATTCTAAACAAGCTAATCTCCCCTCACCAAGTCAGCTTCGTTCCCAATAGGCAAATTCAAGACAATATTGTTATTGCTCAGGAGATGGTTCATTCTATGAATAGAATGAAAGGTAAGCGGGGCTTTTTTACTATAAAGATTGATCTCGAAAAAGCCTATGATCGCATGTCCTGGAGTTTCATCCATAAAGTGCTTAAGGAGATTAGTCTTCCTGATCAATTTGTGAATCTCATCATGCATTGCATCTCTACTTCTGAGCTGGAAATCCTTTGGAATGGTGCTAAGTCAGGCAGAATTTCTCCTAGCAGAGGCCTTAGACAAGGGGACCCCATATCTCCCTATATCTTTGTTCTGTGTATGGAGAAGCTGTCTCATTTAATTGCTGACTGCATTAATAGAGAGGAGTGGAAGCCCATGAAAGCTGGAAAAGGTGGTCCAATTATATCTCACCTGCTTTTTGCAGATGATTTGCTTCTTTTCGGTGAAGCTAGCATTAATCAGATCAAGACTATTCTGAACTGTCTTGCAATCTTCGGTGACATGTCGGGGCAAAAGGTTAGTTACCCCAAATCAAACATTTTCTTCTCTAAGAATGTTTCTTCTGAGCTGGCTAATTCTATTGTGGAGATAAGTGGCTTTGCTCATACTAGGAATATTGGCAGATACCTGGGCTATAGAATGAAGCATGGAAGAATAAATAAACTACATTATGGAGAGATCATGGACAGAGTAAATGGGAGACTCCAGGGCTGGAAAAAGAGCTGCTTGTCTATGGCAGGGAGAGTGACATTAGCTAAATCAGTCATTTCAGCTATTCCTATGTTTCATATGCAGAATAGCCTTCTCCCAAAGGGCATCTGTGATGAGATAGAAAGAATTCAAAGGAGCTTTATTTGGGGAGACACTGATAATCATAGGAATCACCATGCGGTAAGGTGGGAGCAGCTCCAGATGGACAAAAAGCAAGGTGGTTTGAGGATCATCAATCTTAGAAAGCAAAATGAAGCTTTCCTGCAAAAATGTGCCTGGAAGTTAATTCAATCCCCTGACCACCTGTGGGCTCAAGTGCTAGTGGCTAAATATGGCAGAAATAAAGAGTTGTTAAAGGAGGTATCTTCTAAACCGTATGATTCTCATTTATGGAAAAGTTTATGCAAAGTCTGGCCAGATATGTTAAGTAACATCTCTTGGCAGATTGGTAATGGGAAGAAGGTTGATTTCTGGAAGGATGATTGGGCTGGTCTCAACACTAGCTTAATTTCGTTAGCAATTGTTCCTCTTTCAGCTGAGACTGTTGATCTCAAAATAAACCATAATTCTTTCTCTTCAGGAGAGGGATGGAATACGCACTTTCTCTTTAACCATTTTAATGAAAGTGTAGTAAACCAGATTATGGCTATTCCTCATCCTGATGGGGAAGCAGGAGAGGATTGTGTTAGCTGGAGAAATTTACTTCCAGGTCAGTCTATAGTTAAATCGGCTTATAGAAATCTGACCTGTCCTAACTCTCTCTCTAGTGATAGCTGCTGGGACCGGATATGGAGTTGGAAAGGGAAAGAGAGAGTTAAGCTTCTTTTGTGGAAAATGCTCCATGGTAGGATGCTAACTAAAGACTATATCAGCAAATGGAGTGATTCCTCTAATAGCTGCCCCTCTTGTCCTGATCTAGCGGAGACCCTGCTCCATGCTTTTAGAGACTGTAATAAAGCTAAAAAGGTCTGGCTAATACCTTTGTTGCATCCTCTTCCTCCTGGTTTTTTCACCTCAAGTTGTTCCAAAGAGTGGATTATCCTCAATTTGAATATAAAGAATACCCATGCCAAGGACTGGAGGGACTTTTTCTTTACCGTTTGTAATTTCTTATGGTATTGGAGAAATAAAGAGCTTCATGAAGGCTTTGTAAAGAGACCTGAAGACCCTTCTCCTTGTATTGCTGAATCAATTAGAGAGTTAAGGTGCTATAACAGAAAATGGTTAACAAAAGTTGATCCTATATACCCCCCCATCAGATCCTCCCATGCCTGGATTGCTCCAACTCAAGGTTATTTAAAATTAAATGTTGATGGTGCAGTTTCTAATGAGAGAGCTGCATGTGGGGGATTATTGAGAGACTGGGAGGGGAATTGGGTTTCTGGTTTCTCTGTCTTTATTGGTTCCTGCTCCCCTTTGCAAGCTGAACTCTGGGCTATTTTACATGGGTTGGAGTTTGCTTGGAAATCTGGTTGGAAGAAAATTATTCTTGAATCAGATTCTGCTCAAGCCATTGGCCTTCTTACCATGACTGGTAATGACACTCGAAAGCTACCTCTGGTAACTAAGATTCGAGCTGCTCTCAATAAGGATTGGTCTGTCTTGTTGAAGCATATTTCTAGGACCTGTAATCATTGTGCGGACTGGCTAGCGAAGAAAGCAATGGATGATCCTTTTGGTTTATCCACTATTACATCCCCTCACAGTGAGCTACTTAATCTTCTTACTGCTGATATGCTGGATCCGGGAGTCATCACTCCAGCTGCAAGATGCTGAGTTTGTTTCTTCTGAGTCGTTGGTTTTTAGTTTTCTTTCTGTCTTGCTTTTTCCTGTTATTGTTTGTTTTCTTTTGTTTCGTTTTGTCTGTTTCGTGGGGCATTGCCCCATGTATTTACCAAAAAAAAAAAAAAATGACTAAAGAGAAGTTTAGTATTCATTCCCTATAAAATGAGAATAGAAATATAAATCTAATATCTCTAAGGTTCTTCGTACTTGCTACCCAAGTTTCCTGAGAACTTTTGAAATGCTTATCAAGCTCTTTCTTTATTCACTGATGAAGCCATTGTTCATTGGTTCAATTTCCAGGTAGGGACTTTTGCAAGTCTAATATTTATTTCTCTGTTCATCTCAATCTTTGCTTCAGCTATTCTTGAATTGAGATGGAGTGGAGTTGGCCTTGAGGAATGGTGGAGAAATCATCAATTCTGGGTCATTGGCAGTGTGTTTGCAAACCTCTTTGCCCTTGTACAAGGCCTAATGGGAGCCCTAGCTAAAGTTAACAATACAAACTTCAGTGTTGCATCAAAGGCCCCAGATGATGGGGAGTTTCGTGAACTATACACAATTAAATGGACTGCACTCCTAATACCTCCAACTACTATCATAATAATCAACCTTATTGGTATTGTAGCAGGGTTCACAGATGCCATAAACAGTGGTGAACATTCTTGGGGAGCAATGCTTGGGAAGCTCTTCTTTTCTATGTGGGTTATTGTCCATTTGTACCCTTTCCTTAAAGGTCTGATGGGTAGGCAGAACAGAACACCAACTTTTATTGTCATATGGTCTGTGCTTTTGGCTTCTATCTTCTCCCTGGTTTGGGTAAGAATTGACCCTTTTGTGTTAAAAACTAAGGGGCCTGATATCAAGCAATGTGGAATCAGTTGCTGAATCTGTTTTACCTACATCTCTTGAAGATGCATGTCATTTTTTTTACAAGTATGAAAAGAATTCGAAGAGCTTAAATGCACCAATATGAATAATGCTAGAGTACAATTTTTTGTGAAACATCATGCGACATGTTCTTTTGTTTTTTATTTTCATTTTTGCATTAAATGAAAAGTGAAAGGGGAGAGCTATATAGTTAATTTTGTAAGTAGGAACAAGTATTACCATTGATTTTTTTGGCTGCAAATGAGATCAAGATAACTTAATTTGTTCACCTGAAGTCCAAATAGCAGATACAGTTATTAGACTGACTGAAATCCAGAGAAGATGTTGAACATAGCAACATATAAGGGAAATAAAAATGGAAATTTTGGTGTAACAAAAAAGAAGATGAAAAATTTGGAGAACACTTGATTATTATAGTCGTTTGTTTCTCCCGGTTATAAATATTTAACCAACTATTTCTTCCAAGAATCTTTATTGTTTTAGAACTATCAGGACAAAATGACTCTTATAGAAATTGTTTCAAGTTATTTTTATGGAAAACATTTCCATCAAAATTTTCCGCAAGAAATTTTGACGAAAAATATTTCAATCAAAATTTGTGACTAAAAACATATATGTAAAAAGTTTTGACCAAATTTTTTTTTAAATTTTTTTACGGAATATAAATTTCGTCAAAACATTTTCCTCAAAATATTTCACAAAAAAACATATTAATCGAAATTTTTGACTAAAAATATTTCTATCAAAATTTTCTACGAAACACATTTACTTCGAAAACTTTTGACGGAAAAAAATTTCTTCAAAATTCTTTAAAGAATTCAATTTTCGTTAAACTTTTTGACAAAAAAACTTTCGTCGGAATTTTTAACGAAACACATTTCCACCGAAAATTTTTGACGCAAAATATTTCCGTCAAGTTTTTTTGATAAAAAAACATTTCTATCAAAAATTTCAACAGAAAACATTTCTATGAAAAAATTTCGTAAAAATTCTTGACGAACAATATTTCGATAAAAATTTTGACAAAAATGTTTTTCGTCAAAATGTTTTATAAAAAAATTTCGTCAAAAAGTTTGAGGGAATTTAGATTCCGTAAAAAACTTTGACATAAAAAAATTCCGTCGAAATTTTTTATAGAAACCGTCAAAAAAAATTTCTGAAATATTTTTTTATCAAAAATTTTTACGTAAATATTTTTCGTCAAAATTCTCGCTCTAAATATGTTTTGTTGAAAATTTTGCTGAAAATATTTCTCGTCGAAAATTTGGACGAAAATATTTTTCTTAAAAACATTGGATGAAATTATTTTCTATCAAATTTTTTTATGAAAATGTGTTTCATCAAAAAAAATTTACAGAATTATTTTTCGTTGAAAAGTTTGACATAATTGTTTCTGTTGAAAGTTTCGACGGAATTTAGATTCTATCAAGAATTTTGACTGAAATATTTCGTCACTCAAAAATTTATGTTAATGATTATGACAAAATCTTGTTCTGTCTCTAGTTTCACGAAAACATTTTTCAGCTCTATTTTCTACGTAATATGATTTTTGTCAAAATTTTCAACGAAATATTTTTCTTCGATAAATTCTGTTAGTATTTTAGACTTTTCTAATAATGTCATATTTTAAAATGATTGATATTTATGTAATTTTCACATTTTAATGCTAAGGATAAAAGATAATATTCTTCAATTGTAGAGTAGTTTGGTTATAGATAACCATTTATTTTATGGTTTGGAAAATAACCAGTTTATCAAATAAAATGTAGTTTCATATGAAACCAGTTTTTAAAAATAACCGGTTTTTAAGATGTGGAGCGGTTTGGTTATGGATCGGTTTGGTTCTTTTGTACATTTTGCACACCCCTACTGGTTCCCATAGTTTGTGAGCAATATCTTCAAGAACATGATAAACATGGTATAATGTGTACACAAATGATAGTGTAACTCAGTGATTAAGTTTTTGGCTTGCATATCTAATTTCTAAGCTGAGAGTAGGACATTGTAAATGAGAAATGGGGGCCAAAGGCTATGAAATTTTTCTGTGGGCTCACTGCTCTCCTAACTTTTCATAATGGTCTATACAATGGGTAACTTTTTGTTTTAACTTTTCAGTGACTTTTGATTTATTTTCTCCTTTTCATTATGTGCTGTTAATGGTTGTCAAAAGCGATTCACAACATCAATTGTATGATTTGATTTGAGTCAATGGGTGAACGATTCAGATCAACGATTGAATCGCTGGTTGACGTATGTAATGAAAGGCTGGAGCTTGAAGATGGAAGAATACACAAGGTGGAGTTGGATGTTGCTGAAATGGATTTCAAGTTGAAGTACGTGGACATGATAATGAGTGAGCAAATTTAAGCTAAAAGACCAAGGTGTGAAGATTATTGAGCAAGAAAAGATTAATGACCAGGAAAGAAAGCTGAATGAGCTCTACCTGAAGATGGTTTCAGAGTTAGATATGATGGACAGTGAAATTAGGCATGTTGGTTGGTCAGCTAGGGTCATAGTTGGTGCTTGTGTAGGTGTGATGATGATTTGTATTTTTGTTGCAAGTGTGGTAATAATCAAATATAGTGTACAAATGTATTTTTTCTTGAATGAAATGTAATGAGTACCTTGTACTTTAATGAGCAAATGAATGAAGATGGTTTTATTATATGACTGATTCTGTGTTGGTTGGAAAATCAAGCTTACACTCTATGTCAATGGCAATGAAACAAGGCCATAAATTATTCCTTGTCATCTGTTTGCATCATATGTTTTATTCTTGTTATGAATCCACTGCATAATCATATCCACTACGCTCATGGACATTTACCATTTTGTTATGTATCTACATAATCAGGCTGGAATGAATGTATCTGCTGGAATAATGGTCCATATACCACACATTTTTATATTAAGTAAATCAAACTGAATATCAGAAATTGGAATTGGATGCAGTCATATTTGTTTCAAAATGGGATTATGTGACCTCGCTTTGGTCCCTAACAAATTTCACGAAACACCTTTTGGTCCCTGACAAATTTTATCGAGGGCCTATTTGGTCCTTAACAGTAAAAAATTGGCTATGAGCACAGAAGTTGCAAGGCAAATTGCAGCAAGAAACTAACCACAAACCTTTCAAACCACCATTGCAGCAATTCAATGGCCCTATTACAGCAAAATGTATCCAGAGATGTATCACAAACCACCAGGAATTAAACCTTTCAAACTACCATTGTAAATCATGACAAGAATGTATCATAATCCAACTTCCACAAATGTATCGAGAGACATATTGCAACAAAATAAAAAGTCACCAAGGTTGATAAATCAGTTGATAAACCACCAACTACGTCTTTCAAATATTAGTTGTTAGTATCAGAGACATATTGCAGCAAAGAAAGGGAAAAAATTGGAACAGATTAACTGATCAAACAATGGGAAAGAAAGCAATTGACAAAGGTTGATAAATAAGGATTAATGTAGCCATTTACAATTCTAAACCCATCCATCAAAGAGTATCCACATGACTAAATCATGATTACAGGCACATAACAAAAAGAGCGTCTGTCACTTGTAATATAAACTAGCATGTAATTCACCTAATGGCCTTAAATACAAAAAGATGTGGGGGTACAATTCGTAATGGCCAACAATACAAAAAAATGGCCAAAGATACCAGTGTTGCCTATACAAAAAACACTGAACCTATAACCGATCATCTTCATTCAAGCTGGCCTTGGTGGCCTAAACCCAGGTGTGGTCATGAAGGCCGTTAGCATCCTCTCCCACTGCACTCAAGAGCTGTCCCCCATAGTATCCTTTGAAGTACTCCCACTTGAGCCCCCCATGCCAGATGAAAGACTCATCTTGTCCTACGCCTAACAAATCCAGAAAATAACTTTTACTCTCCTCAATTTTCAGTCATCAACGTGCGGAGCTTTTGGGGAATTTTTTTGTTTATGGTTGATTTTGGCTTATTTAGGGTTCTGAAATTGACAGGGACCATATTAGGTCACTTACCATTTCGATGCTAGGGTCAGCTGTCCAAAACTCCAACAAGACATAAGACATGTTCAAAATGTCGTCGTATTACTTCCACGCTGGACTACTTAATAGCGACTCAGCAAACTAACGGTCCACCTGTGCTCCGTTAGTTGGGTCGTTGGATGCCAACTAACAGAAGGGAAAACGTGGCACTATTTTTCTAAAATTAAGAATCAAAATGAGCCTTTTTTACTGTTGAGGACTAATATGGGCTTCATGAAAATTGTTAGAGACGAAAAATGATATTTACTCAAATTAATTTGATAACCTGTTCAAATAATCGAAACGGAAATAACCAAGAGCCGACTTGACTCAGAGGGTTAATTAGCATAGGTAATAGGTAATAGGTATAAACAAAAAAAATAATTGAAACATAGAGATATAATATTCTTACTATCTATTTTTTCTACTACCACTCCACTACCAATTTAATCACCATTGGATTCAAAAGTTTTTTTTTGTTCTCTCTTCATTCAACTTTCCTCTAATCCAATGGTGATTAGAGTGATAGTGGAGTGGTAGTAGAAAAATTAGGTAGTAAGAATATCCTAACCATGAAACATAATACCATATTTTCTCTCCATCCAATTTACTTCTCTACCCTTGTTTAAACTTGAAAATCACGACCTCCTTAGAATTACGATCTCAACACTCTCCCAAATTCGTGCCCTAACCTTCAGGTAAATTCTCTTCTCTCCATCTGATTAGGGTTTCGTTCATCTTATGCTTTCCTTTCCTTCAAAGTTTCACTGAAATTTCATTAATTTTCTCTCCAATTTATGCTTGCACAGTCCCTTTGTCGTTCCTTTGAACTGTCATTGGCAAGAGCTCCGGCGTTATCTCTCATAGAAAAAGGTTCGGTTCCCTGCTTTTTATTTCATTTTTCCACTGATTATTAGTTACATGTAAAACCCTGATTCCACCAAGTTCTCTGGTAGGCTTAGATAGGTTTTACTTCTTTGGCATGAAAATAACACATGTATCTACAATGCCAAGTTTCTCTCTCTTGTGACTCCCTCTATGTCATCATGTCTTACTGGTTTCATGAGCCTAAATTAGCTGCCACACTGTGTATGCAGCGAAGAGAAGAAATAAAATAGAATAAAATGGAAGATGAGAATTCAAAGCCTCTCAATTATATTCCAGAGGTTATACTGAAGAAGAGGAAAAGCAATGAAACATGGGCCTTGAGGAAAAAGGAGCAATTGCAGCAGAAAAATCTCCAATCCAGGAAGAACAGGGACTTCATAAAAAAGCCTGAGGATTTCATTTTTGAATATCGCAACAGGGTAACTCTTTTCACCGTTATGTTCATTGTCTAATATTGTAATACTCAGTTTGTGAATTTTGCCAATATTGTCACTCGTCTACGTCATCACTGAACTAAATGCATTTGATTAGTTACTTCTATTTTTTTGTTATGATCCATATTTGCTTCCCTGTGTAGGAGGTGGACCTTCTTAGAATGAAACGAAGAGTCAAGAGGAATCGACCAGAAGTATTGATTCCAAACTCCAAGCCCATAATAATCATTCGGATACAGGGGTACTTGTCTTTGTTTCTTCTCTCAATTATTTGATTTTTGGTTTTGTTAAAAAGTTATAACATCTTTGGTCCCATTCTTTTAGGAAAAATGACATGCATCCAAAAACCAGAAAGGTCTTGTACAGCTTGGGGTTGAGAAGAATATTCAGTGCTGTCTTTGTTAAGCTAACTGAGGGAATAATGGCCAAGCTGCAGAGAGTGGAACCATATGTTACCTATGGGTAAGAGATTAATGCTCTTGATTTAATTGCAATGTGTATGAGGTGATTCTGACATGATGTTAGATGTTAGTGGCCAGGTAGCCTTGTAGAACTTTCATATAAAGATGATTATCTCATCTATTATAACAGTATAGCCGTCTCTCCCATCCTCAAAATTCCAATTGAAACTTTTAGTCCGGAATGTCAACTTCAAAAATTCTGTGTGAAAACCTTGAGTTCTTGATATATTGATTGGGAATTTTCATTGGCAGAATGGGTTTTAGTATTTGGAGTTAAAGGGCTTCATAGAAGGTGCCTGCAACTTACTTATGAAAGGAAAATGCCGAACCTCCTGACTATGCATAACATCCCAACTGATACCAGTGTGTTCTCTGTTTCTCATGCACAATGTTAACTGCATTCCACCTAAATGGTGTATTTCTCTGCTTTTCAGAACAACATTAACTGCATTTCACCCATTGTGGAATTCTTTCATTGCAGTATTCCTCGCTGGGTGGAATAGCACTGCCTTCTGGAAAAATCTTGTTTTGCTTTTTTCTTGGATCTCTACTTTCCTGTATTTATTGCATTCCAAAAAGAAAAAAAGAAATCCTATATCACTTGCTAAAGATTATTCTTCATTTTGTGAAAATGTGCTTCTTTTGAAGATATCCAAATCTTAAAAGCGTAAAGGAGCTAATTTACAAGAAGGCACATGCGAAAATAGATAAGCGAAAAGTTCCTTTGACGGATGATAACATTATCGAGCAGGTAATATATGGTGTTGTTGGATTCCTGATTTTCCTTTGAATTCCCCCCTTAATTGATCGTATTTGTGATTCTTCTTCTGTTTGCCATGTAGGAATTAGGAAAGTTTGGTATTGTATGCACAGAAGACATGGTACATCAAATTGATAATGTTGGCCCGCACTTCAAAGAAGTTGTCAATTATTTGTGGCCCTTTGATCTCGACAAGCCAGCAGAAGGATTAAAAGGATCAAAAACCCTATTCAAGGATGGTGGAGACACGGGGAACCGTCAGGATCTCATCAATGAACTAATCAATAAAATGAATTAACTTATGCCCTTGTAGTATGAAAACTTTGGTGTTGTTTGTGATGTCCCTCAGATGATCTTGGGTGCAACCGTGCAAGTATCTCATTTTCCATGTTATAGATTTGTTAAATTGAAATATGTCCTTATCTTTACGTCCTCATTTATGTCTATTTTTCCATGTTTTTTTTTTTTTTTTTAATAGATAAAGGGAGGATCAAATTCATGGATCTTCCGAAAGCAAGGGGATTTCATGAGATGTTAAAAGGCATAGGAAATGACAGGAGTGTATTGCGAGTTTGAATTTATGCCTCATGTTTTACATCTCTATTGATTAAGTTAATTTAAGAGTATTACTTGTTTTTTAGTCCATTAAGAGTATTACTTTTGTTTCTCATTTTAAGTGTCAAGAATGGTGTTCGGAGTTAGCAATGAACTTAATTTGTGTGTTTCTATTTGAGATTTTTTTATTATTTTTTTTTAAGTTTCTCTTCTAGAAGTTAGACCAAATAACTTTTTATTAAAGCTTTTATAATAAAAATAGTTTCTTTTATAAGAAAAAAATTCAAAGTGAAAAGCTTTTTAGGGGGAGTTTTTTTTTTTTTAATTGTATTAGGTTTTTTTGTGAAATGTGTATTTTTTATTTTTAATGATTAGCGTTTAAGTTAAAAATTTTATGTAATAATCAAATAGCTGGTAGTTTTATTTTTAAAGTCTTATTTTTAAGCTAAGAAACAAAACAGTGATCGAATAAGCTAAAGTTATGAACTTAATTTCTGCCGCATTAAAATAAATCTCAGTTGAACTTATACTCAAAATCATTCGATAATTTCATGGTTTGCTAATTTCAATTTTATAAGTTAGACCAATGAACGTTAGAACCTTCCGCATTGCCCAATCCGTCAATCACCCACTCCCAGTTCTACGAAAATTACAACCCCTAGAAAACGAAATCAAAGATCGCTCTTGGGACCAAGACTTTGAGATCAAATTGATTTTGGTTAACAAAATGCGACAAGAATAAAAGTATATTCTAAAAACCAAGTTTCTTTTACATTGTGTAGGGGAGTTTATAGTTACCTATATTTATCAATATTAATTTAAGAATAAACATTTAAAATTTTATCGAATGTGACCTACAATTAATAAATGTTTCAGATTATGGAATACATGAAAATGGGCCATAGCTGATTA